>QJPP01000663.1:0-112971 GCA_003996215.1 Jaltomata sinuosa | reverse complement strand
CAACCAAGTCTCGTGCAGTGCTTCGTGCGGTTGCTGCCTGAAGTTGCTAATCGCGTCCCTCAACTGTATCATCCGAGAGGGAGGAAAGAACCTTTCTAGGAAAGCTCCTCTCAACTCTCCCCACGTTGCGATAGAGTCGGGGGTCAATTCTGTTAACCACAAAGCTGCCTCATCAGACAGAGACAATGGAAACAACCTGAGCCTGATCGCTGTCTGACTCACTCCTGGCAATTCGAAGGATTTGCAGATCCCCACGAAATTCATTAAGTGCTGGTTTGGATCATCACCAGCGGCACCACGGAATACACCTCTCAAATTCAGCAACTGAATCATCGTGCTAGTGATATTGAACTTTGCTCCGGGCGGTAGCGGTGGAACAACAATGGCGCCCGTAGTACCAGCTCCATCTAGATCGAGATCCTCATCATTCCGTGCGATATCATCCAGCAGACCACCAGCATTCAGATTTTGTTGGGCCTGCAGTTCTGCAGCGAGCCTTGCTGCCTCTAGTTGTGCAGCCATATTCCGCCTCAATGTTCTCGCAAGTTCGGGGTCGTAAGGTAAAATTTGTTCCCCCGAACCTCGGGTACTTGGCATGCACAACCTGTACCCTGTCCAAAAACAAAAACAACAAACAAAAATAAAAGCAGGAAATTATGACTAAAAGTCAACTAAACACACCAGACTTAATCAAAAACCGTATTCCCCGGCAACGGCGCCACTTTTTGATAACGCTCAAACTACACCTCAAATTAATGAAGTGTAAGCGATCGTTGTCAAGTAAAGAACCCAACAAGGTTGGGGTCGAATCCCACAGAGAATATGGTGAAGATTAAGACTTTAGTGAAGTAGATGACTAGTGATCAATTGTTTCCGATAAATAAAAAGGGGGGGGGGGTTTTGTAATCAACGTGAACAAAAGCAACAATAATGTAAGAGAATAATCAGTAGGAGAGAATGAACTAGGGATGAGTTCACCATGGCGTTGTAACAATGTCGATTCTAGGCTTGATAGGGTTCTTTCTACATGCGTGTCACGATGTGATTGCATCAATTGTATCGTCTAAACGTCTCTCGACCAAATAAACAAATTTCCTTTTCTATTCTCTCGACTTCGAAAAGATGTGCTTTTTAGCTTTCAATCCTAACATCAAGTAGCTTAATCCAGTTACGGCATTAATCATTAGACGAGAGTTAGTAGTCTCGAATCCTTGTTGTTAATCAAGTTTTTCCGGTTTTAATCTCTTTACTCAAGCAAATTAAACCTAGGCATGTTCTAATGTTTGCAACCACTAGAAAACGTGACATAAAGTATGATTAACAACGTGACTACATGTAAATTGAACCCAACGCTACCCGGAATCTAAATCGCTACGTTTGCCATGGCTCCCACACCCCTAGTTGCGGGAGTTTTAGTTACTCATGCTCGAAGAAGAAGAGAAAATAGTTGTATTCATAATAAAGAGAAGAAAAGTCTTACAATATAATGAAACAATCAACCTTCCAATATCCAAGAGCAAGAAATACCAAGAACTCACGAACGAATCAAGAACACGAGTTCAATACAAATGAACCGTGTTGTTTGCTCTCCAAAATAACTAAAAACGTGTTTTAACTAATGGGTGAATGCATAAATAAAATAAACCTATCATAGGGTATTTATAGGAGTAATAGAAGCCAAATCCAAAATGGGCTAGGAATCCCCAAAACGCGGGCAGCCGCTTGACGCCACTGCCTTAACTTGACGGCCAGGCTTGACGGACCGTCATGGCAGTGACGGACCGTCGCCTGGACCGTCACTGCTAGGCAGTGGTGCCGCCTGAAGGTCTGCCTTGGTGTGACGGTCCCAGTGACGGACAGTCACATGTGTGACGGGCCGTCACTCAGGCCGTCACTCTTAGGCAGAATGTTGTTTTTTCGCGTATTTCCTTCCGTTTCCGTGTTTGTTTCCATTTCCTACAAATACAACATAAAAACATCAAAAACAACAACGGTTGCTTGAAAACGTACGATTGTTCTTAGTAAAAAGGAGTCGAAAGTGACGTAAATTGGCGTCACATCACCCTTCTTGGACTCCTTTGTGATCTCTCGAGGTTCGTACAACCATTTGAATTAGAGCAAACTAGACATCCTAATAAACAGATAACTAATTAGGATATTCCATTTCAGGGACAACAGTTTAGTTCTTCTGACATATACATCTTTCAAATAGCACATAAGGGTATGATCATCTTTTTGGGCTGGGGCCCTTTTTAACTCAAGGTGGTCTCACTAATGGGACCGATACCCCTGGGGTACCGGGTCAACTTAGGTCAATACCTATTTCAAGGATTTGGCTTCGCTCTATGCTATTTTGACTAGAGTGAGTTTTGAAACGAGACTGGGAACCCGAGTGGACAGCACGGGGTGAGGCAATGGCGATTATCAGATCGGCCAGCGATCCAACTACCCGTCAGGGTGCCTCGGGAATTATTTGGGTGTTTAAATAATAGCAATGACTGTGACCCGCATAACCATCCTTTTTGCGATCCAAAACAAAATAAAGTGTCGTTTGGCGGAAGCATGCCATGAAATGCAATGACAGTTTATAATTTGCGAAAATTAAATACGTAAATTACAAATAACTACTTTTACTATCTGTTACAAACCCGAATAGTTAGTCATATAAGAGTTAGAAAAATCATTTTGGTTAGAACTTAGTTAAGATTCCCCAGCAGAGTCGCCATTTCTGTTTTATCGCATTTTTCACTTTCTTTATTTTTTAAAGGAAAACGCAACTTCATTTTTGAAACAGATTTGACTTGTATTAAACTTAAAAACTTGTAAAAATTCTCAAATTTAATTTAAAACAGAGTCGCCACTTAATTTTTTTGGGAAAAAATCAAGAAAAACCTTTGAAAAATATTCAAAAGATTTAAAACAGATAAAACCTTTCGAATTCAAGAAATCCGAGTAAGAAGTTCATATTAACATTTTAGAAAGGGTTTTAAGGCACCTAAAATATCCGCTAACACGCAGTTATCCGATTAATTTTTAAACTTATTATTTGACTAACTTTAAAAACTTGTAATTTAACAAGTAAAGGGAAAAGGGTTATATTTTTCTATGAAACATTGTTACGGAAGATGACAAGTGTAAGTAAAACTTAATATCAATTTGTGAAGATTCGAAATTAATTTAAGCACATGAAAATCTTGCAAGTAAAACACATGGTACTCCAATGGGAAATTAAACTAAGTTAATTAAAAAAGAGTTAGTGTTTACAAAGTCCAAATTAATACAAAATAAAGCTAAACTAAAGGAAAATGAGAAGTTGGGTTTAGGAACTTAGGCCCAAACCCCTACTAAATGTCCATTGGACTACCAAAATGCTTGGGTTAAGCCCATTCTAATTATTTCCGCTCCTTTGGCCTTTCCTGTATTTTTGCTTCCATTACATATGGCACTTAGGCCACACACATTTTTTCTTCGATGAAATTTTAACCCTTTTTGGGGGCCTTGGGATAGGTGGACTCGAATGCAATTTGGGCCTCCTTGGCCCGTCGAAGTAATGGAGATAAGTTGTCTATTTTGGACTCACACAAACGTCACATGCATCATAGAAGAAGGGTAAGGATTAGCATTATGTGAGTATTGAATTAAAGCAAGCACTAAAGAACTCAAACATCACATAATTGTTACAAGGAAAGTGACAAATTGTAAACAATGCTAAAATATCATATGAATTGATAAAATCAAGAAGAATAATGCTATAAGTGAAAGGAACAGTAGCATCACATGCTTCCATCAATTTACGATGAAAGAATCATATTGTAGGGCAAGTAATTTAGAATAGAGAAAACATCCTAAACACAGTTGTACGTCCCTAAAAAAAGTGATTTTGCTCGGGATTTTGACCCTCATGGCAATCAAATAAGGTCTAGAGAATTTTTAGGAGGAAGGAAGAGAGCACCCTAATTATGATTTATCCAAGCGATGGACTTTGAGCTAGAAACTAGCTTAAGTTAGGTTGTGGACTTTACACAACATCCTAGGAATGCTTTACTCATCGACTCAGGCCAACAACCTTCATAGTGTATGAGCTCGAGTTTTGGTCAAGGGAAATAGCCCATATTTAAAACGAACAGTGAGAAATTAGCAGAGAAGTAGTACCCAGGGCGTCATGAAATAAACATAAGCATTCAAGAGTAACAAAAGTAAACAATGTAATCCTCAATTTTCACGGAAAAAAAAGAAATAGAAGGGAGGGGATTCTTTGTTTTAAACATGATTACTCATTTAGAAATGGCACACAACTTCTCCCAGTAACAATTTACTCGATAAGAAAAGAAATCAAGAGAAAAATAGATTTTGATTAAAAGAAAGTCCACTGGGCAGTTTCAAAATGAATGGTAACATGAACATTTTAAACGTAATGTTGATCCTTGACTGAGATGTCGAAAACTAACTCTCAGTCTCACAACAAGGTTATAGCCGACATACTAAAAAGCAGAACTCAAGAGCAAAACACAAAGGACCTAACAGTGATTGATTTCAGCCATGAACATGTAAAAATGGAAACTAGGCCAATCCTTATCGAGTTGAGTGACATCTTTTTTCAAGATTCTAGGGGGGAGAAAAAGCTCTCACCTCCTTGGACTAGTTTAACACAAATCGCTTGAGACACCACCTGTCCCTTTATCCAAATGATAAGTGAAAATGAGCCATAACAAAGTCTCATTTCACCTAATTCCCTCTCATATCATGGAGGTGATGAAGACAGAACATTCGAGTCAGAATTATAATCTTTTTAGAACTTGTAGGCATGAGAAATTAATTGATAAATTACTCTAAACATGGTGGACTAGCACCCCTGCTTCCAGCACCAAAATAAAGGAAGAAGCTTTCACAAAAGACATCGAATTTCCACATTCTAGCATGGAGGAGAATGAGAAAACACCATTGTTAGCAGCTGAATCAGGAGCTTTCAGATATCGAAACATACCATGATGAAGATATGTTCTATTTCTAGCTCCAAATTCAAAGAAACTTCATACACAAACACTAAAAAGGAATTTTTTACTCTCAAAGCTTAATCCATTGACCTCTCTTTGGTACCATGAACCGAAGGGACTCTTATGAATTCTTAACTTAACATGAGAAACCATTCAAACATGAGATGACTACTATTTTAGAAACTTTTCAAGCAGACTTAGGGCAAAATCCAAGACTATGGTGAAGTCTCATTTTACTCTAACAGCTGGTCCTATGGGAAAACTATAAAGCAGCCCCAAAACCAATCCTTGTTTTTATCTTGATAATCCTTACAGTGGTATTGTAATCCAAGAAGAATGTCAAGAAAGTCTCTTAAACTTGCAAGAATAAAAAATGAGGTTCACACAACGACCAGAAACAGCAAGATCAACATAACATGTTCACATAGAGCAGACATACGGCCAAAACAATAAGAGCAACAAACAACAGCCTTCAGAACTTAAACTCGGCAGCAGATTCAGAGAAAACATACAAATTTCTAAATCCTTATTTATAGTCATCATAATCATAACAACACGAATCTTCATACAAGACCAGCCTAAAACCAATGAGTTTTCAGTACTAAAACAGAACAAAAGAAGGGAGAATGAATGGGAAATTACCTGTTCTTGAGCAGCAAACTGGGTGTACGAGCTTCATCAGAAAACCTCAACGCACCGTCGGAGTTCGAATTGAAATTTGTTGCAATCAACAGGGACTTTTTGAGTGTTTTTCTCTCCAAAACTTTGGTTACGTGAGATTAGTGGAATGCTCCACCAAAATCCTCAAGTTTTTCCCCAAAATTTTAGCTACCCAACTCAATGAAAGAGGGGGTTTATATAGCAGAATCTTGGGGTAGAAAATGGGGGGAAAACAGGTGGACAATTGGGGAATTTGCTCGAGAAATTTCAAATTCCCTCTTGGATAGACACTAGCCAGCAAGGAAATTGTACAAATTCCCCTAAAATTGTGGATTATACGCCACCTAGGGCTTCTAGAATCATCTTGATTCTTGACAACTTGATTTTGGACAGAGGATTGGACGGTGTTTGGGAAAAATGACGGGGTTAGAGTTGTTGGAGCTCGACGGCTTTAGGGTTATACCGGGTTCATTTCTTGTCATCTATGAAAGATGAAGAAGAGAGAGAGGAAGGGTTCGTTTGGCATCTGTTGTTAAGAAGAGACGAAGGAGGCATTTGGTTGAGTTTTTGCTAGAGGGAAAAGAGAAAAAGGAATAGGCGTATAAGTGGTGAATGTTGGGCTGGACCGGAGTGGGTCAAGGAATGGGGCTAAGGGAATTGAGGTGGGCCAGCGGGTTGAGCGAAGTTGCTGGCCCAAATTGATTGGCTGATAAAGGGGTTATAAGGTTGGTTTAAAATTTGGCCACTTTTGCAAAATGTGGCCAATTTGAGTTTAGAAATTAGCCAAATTGCGAATAAATTAGGAAAATTCGGCTATGATTTAAATGATTTTAAGAGTTTATGCTAGAATTGGAATAAGGATGAATCAATTAAAATCAATTCTTGAGCTCAATTAATTTAAATGATTTTGAAACGATTATTATGTTTAAGGCGCAATTACCTCATTTGAAATTATGAAATTAATTTATTCAATTAATCTCTCATTTTTGAATTAATTTGGAGGAAAATCAAGCGTTTAATCTCTCATTTTTGAATTAATTTGGAGGAAAATCAAGCGTTTAATCTCTTAAGGGATTTCTTTATGAAATCAATCTTTAACATAATTCTTTTGAGTAAACTCATATAAATTTCACATAATTAAATATGAAAGATATAAATTATTACTGAAAACTATTATAAAGCTAATTTGAAAAATGTTTTGTCCTTTTTCACAAAACAATTATTTCAAAAATTATTTAGAAATTCAAAAAGGCTCAAGATTAATTTTGCAATGTGGAGGGTAAAAATTGGGTGTCAACAGTTCTTTGGTGGTTTTATTTTGGGTACAAGCTTTGAGAGTATAGCTCCTATGTCTACACTCAATTCTTTTTTCTTTTCTTTTTCTCTTTTGATACAATGCCTCACCAACTATATTTTTTCTCTCCTCTCTTTTTCACTACAAAGTAAAACACAAGGTAGTACAATATTTAATAAAAGTAGAGCAAAGAACTTGAGATGATAGAGACTATTTGTATGATCTTCTTTATTCTTCTAAGGCTCTTTAAATAGGAACTGATGTAGCCATTGAAGGGTGTTGAAGAAGGCAACCCAAGAGATTTGATACTTGGAAAAGAATGTAAAATATTATGTTTCCAAGAATAAGGTTGAGTCAAAGATTGACTCGCTGAGATGGCACCTTAATTGATTCATCGTGATATGACTTGCCTTGAGTTCACGATATTCTTCTTCATATGACTTTCCTTGAGTTCATGATCTTCTTCCTCTTATAATGCCACGATTTTACCAAGTAAAATCTGCATAGAATCTTGATACTTGTTTCTAAAATTAGATTCAATCTAATTTTGATTGGATGAATCAATCTTCTTATTATTTTCATAGTATTTTGATCCTTGAGGATCTTCATTATTGGTTCTTTATTTTTCCTTTCTTCTTGAGAATAAATCTCTCTTTATTGCTTCTTGCTTGGTACTTGATTTTTCTTTCTTTTTGAGTAATGCTCCTTGATATTTTTTTCCTGCTTGGTACTTGATTTTTCTTCCTCTTGGGCAATGCTTTCCTTTCTTGCTTGGTACTTTCTCTTTCTATGGTAAGTAGAATATCTTGAATCAATATCTTTGGGCAAGTTTCTACAAAGTGAAATTGTCATTCATTAAAATCAGAACACTATCAGTCTCCCCCTTTTTGATGATGACAATTTTAGGATTTTAAATGTAGTCAAGTTTCCTTTTATGAAGATGTTTACATCTTCTCTTCATGTATCATTGACTTGCTGCTAGTTAAAAGCTAGTTGACTGCTCCCACTTCTTCTATTATTAAAGCTAGTTGACTGCTCCCCCTGCTTCTATTATTCTCCCCCTTTGACATCAATCAAAAAAGAAAACAAGTACAGAGAGTGGAGAAACTACAATATAGATGACCTAGTTACAAACTAAAGAAACAGATCCAGAAAAGATCTAAAAGGTTTTGGAATAATGCCAAGAGATTCTCTAAGAGTACAAAATCTTTCTTCAAGAAAAGGTTTAGTAAAAATATCAGCTAATTAAAAATCAATGCTCACAAAAGACAGTTCAATATCATCATTTAAAACATGATCTCTACTAAGGTGATGCTTGATATCAATGTGCTTAGCTCTAGAATGATGCACAGAATTTTTTGTTAAACAAATAACACTGGAATTATTACACATAATAGGCACAAGTTTAAAAGATAATTCATAATCACTTAATTGGTGAATCATCCAAAGAATTTTAGCACAACCAATACCAATAGAGATATATTCAGCTTCAGTGGTAGAGATAGAAACACAATTTTGTTTCTTGTTGTTCTAGGAAATAAGAGCCTTTACCAGAAGTTGACAAATTTCACTTGTGCTTTTTCTATTATTTTTGTCACCTGCAACATCTGCATCTGAAAATCCTTTAAGCATAAAATCACTTTTGCTAGGATACCATAAGCCAAAAGATGTAGTACCCACGAGATATCGAATAACACGCTTAACAGTAAATAAATGAGATTTTTTAGGAGCTGACTGAAACCTTGTGCATTTAAATATATTGAACATGATATCCGATCGACTGGCAGTGAGATAAAGAAAAAATCCAATCATACCTCGATATCTCATTTTATCAACTGACTTACCATTTTTATCAGCGTCAAGGTTGTAAGTGGGACTCATTAGAGTTCTCACAGATTTGGCTTCACTCATTTCAAATTTTTGAATAATTTCCTTAATATACTTACTTTGACTGATGAAAATACCTTCAGTAGACTGATGAATTTGTAACCTCAAAAAGAAGGTCACTCACCCATCATGCTCATTTCAAATTCACTTTGCATTAAATCATAAAATTCCTTACACAAATCAGCATTAGTACTTCTAAATATAATATCATCAACATAAATTTGAATAATAAGATTACCAGAGGAGGTTCTTTTGATAAAAAGGGTAGTGTCAATTTATCCTCTAAAAAAACTATGATTCATTAAAAAATTGCTCAGACGATCATACCAAGCCCTAGGAGCTTGCTTAAGTCCGTACAAAATTTTTGATAGTTTAAAAATATGATAAGGAAATTTTGGATGTTCAAAGCCTGGAGGCTGTTTAACAAAAACTTGTTCTTCAATAAACCCATTTAGAAAGGCGCTTTTGACATCCATTTGAAATTACTTAAAACCTTTATGAGATACATATACAAGAAGGATACGAATAGATTCTAACCTTGCAACAGGAGCAAAAGTTTCATCGTAGTCGACTCGCTATTGTTGAGAGTATCCTTGAGCTACTAGTTGAGCCTTGTTGCGAACAACTTCTCCTGCTTCATTGAGTTTGTTTCTGAAGACCCACATGGTTCCAATGATTGAAGTCTCTCAGGTTTAGGAACAAGTGTCCGAATTTTATTTTTCTCAAATTGGTCTAATTCTTCTTGCATAGCTTTTACCCAATGACTGTCACTTAGGGTTTCATCAATTTTCTTAGGCTTAAACTGAGAAATGAGTGTCACATTGATTTTATTTTTGCTTGAAGCTCTAGTTTTCATTCCTTCCTTTGGGTCACCAATGATAAAATTCTTTGGGTAGTCAGGTTTACTTCTCCATTTATTTGGAACTATTTTAATAGTAAATTGATCTTTTTGTTCTTCAACTGACTTGGCTGGATAGTCGACTTTCTTGGATAAAGACACACTAGTTTCGAGGACGTGTTCTTCTTCATCATCTATGCTATGAATTTTCTCAACAATACAATTAGTATCATCAAAAATAACATGAATGGATTCTTCAATGCATGAAGTGCATTTATTAAAAACTCTATAAGATCTGCTAGTACTTGAATAGACAAAAAATATACCTTCATTGCTTTGAGGATCAAACTTATCAATATTGTCCTTACTATTATTGTGCATAAAGCACTTGCAGCCAAATGGGTGAAAGTATCCAATGTTAGGCTTCTTACCATTTCATAATTCATATGGAGTTTTCTTCAGTATTAGTCTGATCAGGCACCTGTTAAGAATGTGGCATGCAGTACTTACTGCTTCTGCCCAAAAATAATGCGGAAGGGAATGCTCACATATCATGGTATGTGTCATATCTTGAAGAGTCCTATTTTTTCGTTTAACAACACCATTTTACTGAGGGGATCTAGGTGATGAGAAGTTGTGAGTGTATCCTTGTTCATTGCAAAAGACTTCAAAGGCCTTATTTTCAAATTCTCCTCCATGATCACTTTTTGGAAAGCCCGTTCCGCGCTCTCTATCTCCTTTTTTTGACCATGAACCGCTTTTTATCGTGTTCGCCTTCGCTCCCCACCTTCCCTTTCACACGAAAGGATCATGGGGTTCTCCCAACATACATATCCGGGGGTGCAACTGTTTAGTAGGCAAGGATCGGAACGGGCGAATCCCAGGTATGTAGGTAATGAAATAGTCTTTGTCCCTTTGTACTCGCTCAAAAAAATACTCAAAAAATTTCAAGGTATCATCTTTGTTAGATAAAAATATAACTCATGTAAAATGAGAAAAGTCATCAACAATAACAAAAGAGTACTTTTTTCCTCCAATACTTGCAGTTCTAGTGCGACCAAAAAGGTCCATATGAAGTAGCTGCAATGGTTTACAGGTAGACACAATATCTTTTACAAAAAAAGAGTTTCTAGTTTGCTTACCAAGTTGACAGGCATCACAAATGTGATTCTTCTTGTAGTCTAGTTTGGGCAGCCCAAGAACAAGTTCATATTTAACAAGTTTCTCTTTGAGTCGCATGCTAGCATGACCAAATTTCTTATGCCGTACCCAAGGATCTTCTCATATGAATGCTAAACAGTTGTGTTCATTTGATTTTTTGACAGAATCAAGAACATATACATTTCTATCTCTGTTTTTTGAGAGTAAAGCTTTTCTAGCAATGTCTTCTATCATGCAACTTGTCTTTCTGAATCTTACCTCAAGATTCGCATCGCATAGCTAACTGATACTCAGCAGGTTGTATTTCAAGTCCTTCACCAAGTAAACATTAGTAATTTCAGAGAATTCATTGAAAGAAATTATACCAATACCTATTACTTTTCCTTTGGAGTTGTCTCCAAATTGGATATTTCCTCCATCAAAGTCTGCAACGGATTTAAATAGATTTTCGGTGCCTGTCATGTGGTTTGAACACTCACTATCAGATACCATTTTCCTTTTGATTTTGAGTGGTGTCCTGCAAAATAGATTTATTAATTTCTTTTAGGTACCCAAGTTTTCTCGGGTCCTTTGGGGTTAGCAGTAGGATTGAGTTGATTAGAATTAGGTGTTCAAACCCATTTAGAAGAGGTGATAGATCGAAATATGCAATTATAATGTTTATGACTAGATTTACCATAGTAATGACAAGCATCAGAAAAGTGTCTTTCAGTGACAACCATATTAGTCGACTTACCACTATTGGATCTACTTCTATGTGATCTAGCGTCAGTTGACAACTTATCACTGAAATAATTCTTATTGGTAATATGTTTGTCATTGTCAGTTCTTTTATCAGTTGACTTATTAGAAGGAGTCGATTGATTTGACCTGACAACACTATGACTGGGAGATTTTTGAAAACTATTAATTTGAATTTTTAATTCATCCACTTCTTCTTGAAGAAATTTTTTTTCAATTTCACAAACTTCTAATTTAACTTCTCAGTCTTTATTTTCTCTTTGCAGAGCTTTGAAATCATTAAAAACTTTGTTCAAGTCAACTATGGCATGATCAAGTAATTTTTGTAATTCTACACAATTTAAACAGGGATTATATCTTACCTCACTCGTTTCTCTAATTGCCATGAAACATATGTCTTCAACATCATCATTCTCATGTTTAGACATACCTTCGTCACCCTAACTGCTGAAAGCCCGATTATCTCGATTCCTTAGATTTCCCTTGAAATATCTTCTGTTTATTTCTGGGCAATCACTTGCAATGTGTTCATACTTTTCACACGTACCATCGTTCTTATTAAATTTTGTAACTTGTTTATCTTTGGAGAAGTTTTGCTTACCTCTTCTTTGATTTCTGGATCTTCTGAAGGAATCTATGACTGATCTGGTAATTAATGCAATTTCATCTTCTCCAATTTCTTCTTCTTCATATTCCTTGATATCCTCTGTTGCTTTGAATGCCACAGTTTTCTTCCTGTTCTTTTCTTGTCCACGTTTGTTCAGATGAGTCTTCTCAAAAGCAATGAGATCTCATCTTAACTCATCGTAGGTTAGATTGGTGAGATTCATTCTTTCTATAGATACAATCTTGGTATGCCATTGAGAGGGAAGACTTCTGAGAATTCTAGTGATCTGATCACTGACAGAATAAATTTTTCCAGATGCTTTGAATTCTCCAATGATCTTGCTGAACCTGGCAAACATGTTTTCAATTGATTCTCTCTCTTTCATTTGAAAGAGTTCATATTCATAAACTAGCAGACTGATGATAGTTTGCTTCACTTTGTCAGTTCCTTCGTAAGTCACTTCTAGTTTATCCCACATTTCTTTGGCAGTTTCACAATATGATATCTTTTCATATTCCTCACAAAGTAAAGCACATTTTTGGCTTTAGAATTTATCTGTATGATCTCCATTTGTTCATTAGTGTAATTCTCAAGAGTTGAAATTACTTCCGTTGATGTTGTCCTATTCTCCACATTTTTGTCCTCCTTTTTTATCTTGGTAATAGGAATGTCATCAAGTTTGATAACTCTCCAAACCTTTACATCATAGAACTTGATGAAGGTCTCCATTCTGATTTTTCAGTGAGAGAAATATTTGTCATTGAAATAAGGTGGTCTAGTTTGAGAAGTTCCTTCTTGAAATAGGGTTCCAGCAGCAAGTTGATGTGCCATGATCTTTTATCACTTACGGTTAAGTAATTTTATGTGAGACTTTGCTTTGATACCAATTGAAAGTGCAAGACGGAGAGTGAATTGTTGTTTTTCATTTTCTGAATCGACTGACTGAAGGGGTCAGTCGACTGCTACACACAGATGAGCAATCACTACAAGAGAACATGGAATTAGTTAGAGAATTTATCGGTAATCCCTAGATAATTCATCTCTAAAAAACTCTTAGCTAATTAAAATTACTTATAATTCATCGCTAATCCATAGCTAAATAGGATTAGCATGGAATTTTTATTGTTTAGCTACGAATGTTGGTCGTCGCTAATCCCATCTTTTCTGGTAGTGAATTAAGTAAAAGTGCAGAATTGTAAGTGCTGTAAAAGTAATTGACACCCGATATTTTTATACTGGTTGAGATCCAGAATGGATCTTACTCCAGTCCTCTTGGGTTGCAAGGGTGTTCTCTACTAGTTCTTTGGTGATTTTGTTTTGGGTACAAGCATTGAGAGTATAACTCCTATGTCTACACTCAATTTTTTTTCTTTTCTTTTTCTCTTTTGATACAATGCCTCACCAACTATATTTTTTCTCTCCTCTCTTTTTCACTACACAGTAAAACACAAGGTAGTATAATGCTTAATAAAAGTAAAGCAAAGAACTTGAGATGGTAGAGACTATTTGTATGATCTTCTTCATTCTTCAAAGGCTCTTTAAATAGGAACTGATGTAGCCGTTGAAGGGTGTTGATGAAGAAGGCAACCCAAGAGATTTGATCCTTGGAAAAGGATGTGAAATATCATGTTTCCAAGAATAAGGTTGAGTTAAAAATTGACTCGCTAAGATGGCACCTTAATTGATTCATCTTGATATGACTTGCCTTGAGTTCACGATCTTCTTCCTCTTATAATGCCACGATTTTACCAAGTAAAATCTGCATAGGATCTTGATACTTGTTTTCAAAATTAGAGTCAATCTAATTTTGATTGGATGAATCAATCTTCTTATTCTTTTCATAGTATTTTGATCCTTGAGGATCTTCATGATTTCTTCTTTATTTTTCCTTCCTTCTTGAGAATAAATCTCTCTTATTGCTTCTTGCTTGGTACTTGATTTTTCTTCCTTTTTGAGTAATGCTCCTTGATATTTTCCTTTCCTGCTTGTTACTTAATTTTTCTTCCTCTTGGGTAATGCTTTTCTTTCTTGCTTGGTACTTGCTTTTTTTATGGTAAGTAGAATATCTTGAATCAACATCTTTGGGAAAGTTCCTACAAGGTGAAATTGTCATTCATTAAAATCAGAACACTATCAAAGCCATCCCATTTGATCCTTGAACGGTCATACAAATCCCTCTTCTTCCTTTTTCGCTTAATCTCTAAATTCGTTGTTAAGAGCTTATGTTGCGTAGTAACATACTCACTCAAGAATAAATTAATAACTTAAAATATATTACCTTTTTTAATTATACATATCAACCTCAATAAGTAGTAAAATTTTAGGTTTATTTCAATTGAGGCTGATGTATATAATTAAGGAATAATTTTAAATATGTACAATAAAGTCATTAGTTTACAATAAATATAGTCAAATTTCTATACAAAAAAAAATAGTTCAAAAATGAACTAGCCAAAAAAATATATAAAAAAAGTAACCGCATGTATATGTAATGTATATGTAATGTATCGATATTGTATAAAAGTTATGTAATGTAACAATATTATATAAATGATGTATAAAAGTGTATTGATGTTGTATAAATAATATATAAACATGCATCAATATTATATAAATGATATTTAAACGTGTATCGATATTGTATAAATGCATATGTAATGTATCGATATCCGAGATCACCCCGCCAAGATACGAATCATAAAACTTTTGTCTTATCCTGATAATATTAAGATTTCGTCATCGATCAAAATTTATTTATTTATTATGTGTATGTCTTGCTAACATACTATATGAAGGTAGTATAGTATGTTAGCATTGTGCCCACTTTTTGATTCACTAAAATGTCCTTACTATTTGAAGCCAACACATTAAATATAGGGATCTTTTTGTTTTTCATCCATATTTCCTTCTTTCTTCTCATTAACCCCTGCTCAAATAACTTTTTGCTGCCTCTATTACTATTTCATTATCCACCTTCATCTATTTTTTCTCTCGTTATTTCTAATCTTTCTAAGCATGTATAGAAATCATAAACTCAACTAAATCTAATCAATTTCATTGTTATATTTGAAAATATAAACCCAAGAATTAAGCTAAACCTAACAGACTAGCGAATTATAATCAAAAGTGTAAATCAAATCTGATCAATTTCAGTGTCATAATCAATAAACGTAAATCTAGCAATCAAAATCTAAACTAAATTTAAACTTATTTCCTTGTTATAATTTTAAAATGTAAACACAACAATCAAAAGCTAAATAATGAGATGTTAGTTGATTTATACTTAAAAGTGGGTTACATTCAATATATTTTTTGCAAGGTGAAATTACAGCAACTTAGTTGATTTATGTTCTCTTTAAGTAACCTATTTACAATCCTCCTAATTCATGGAGACCCATTTAGATATTAATGTACGAAAAATCAGAGATGATTGCTGAGCAATCGATTTTCAAAGAGAAGAAATTTGAAGGTTTTTGTAGGAGAGATGAAAAAAAAAAGAAAAAAAAATAAACATGAGAGAAAGAGTAGATATAGAAATGAGAAAGAATGAGTGAGTTTTATTTTTTTTGGCAAAAAGAACAAAAAACCTTTCTAATTCACGTGGATATTTAAAGATATCAAGATATCTATTTGAAGATATCAAGTTTTGTTATCTCTCTGGTTCTCTGCCCTGTTTGACAAAGAACAATGCACTGAACAACACACCATTAGCAAGTTAAGCACGGACAAAAATTTCAGCATAATAAAATGGAGGGAAAGGAGAGAACAACGTTGCTTCAATGCTGCTATCACCGGAGCAACACTTAAAAGACCAAAGTCAGATCTGGCCCTTTTTTGGCTTGACAAAGCTCTCCATTAATGGAGGAAAGTGGGATATCAGTAGGGACAAGCAGGGAGAGAGGAGATGAGGAAAGTTCGGTTCTCCGGCAAAAGCTCCGGCGAAGATATGGCCAAATGGCTAGCTAAAGTAATAAAGGAGCGATAATTTTAAAGTGGACTATTTTGGGTACAAATAAGTTTGATGGACTGACATTTTACCTAATTTTCCCTATAATTAAAAGAGGTATCGTATTTTAAATGATTAACTCGTCCATATAATCGATGCTTGAAAACATTCAGAAAATCTTTTCTAAAATTTAAGCTAAAGTATTTAATATGAATACATTATTATATGCTCAAGTATTTAAGTAGAACGAATAATAATTTAAATATTTAAATAAAATATATTAATAAATTTTATTGATTGTTCATGTATTCTGCCTTTAAAAATAAATGGTGAGAGTAATAAAATGAGAAAAGACATCGAAACACTTCTAAACTTGTCCGCAAAATTTATTTTAGACATTTAACTACACTGACATTATTTATCCCCCTTAACAACTTTCAAGTGATTTAATATCACCCTAAAAATATTACACCAGTCTCACAATGGAGAGTTTATCACACACACGCCATATCGTTGACATATCAGTGCCACATCAGTTGCCCCGTTGGAAATTATGTTTTTTTAAATAGTAACCCACTAAAAATATGCAGCAATAAAAATAAAAAGAATCCCCCCCCCCCCCCCGCTTCAGTCTTCTTCTCCAACACAACCCCCCCTCCCCGCTCCTCCGCTTTAAGCTGCCTCCCTCCCCCCCGGCTCCCCGCCTTCTTCAGTCTTCTTTTCAAACACCTTCGTCGAAATTGGGTGTGATTTTCACAACGAGTTCTCATATGGGTTTAACATGTTTGGTCCTCACTTCGATCTGAGTTCGCCGGTGGAGTCAGTTGTCGATTCATCAAAAACGAAGAGTGATGAAGAAGACCATTTCACTGAGTTAACTCGTCAAATGGCTCACTCAACTCTATAATACTTTTGTCTCCTATTTTTTACTTTGGGAAAATGTCTCAAAACACACATAAACTATGGTCGGAATTGCTGTTACACACTCTAACTTTGCGGAGGTCCTATGACCCCCCCTGGACTATTTTATAGTGTAATATTTAGGGTATTATCATCTTAGCTTGACTACTAAATCACTCAAACTAAAGTAAGTGCTTTCACACGCTATCAAAAAGAGGGTTTAGTTCTCATTAATGTTAATTTATCTTCCATTAAACCTAGAATTTTCTTAAAACTCTCTAACTTTATCTTCATGATTATTGATCAAATAACACAAATCATTCCAATTTCATGTGATTTTTATTTTCAATCTACTATTTTGAAGTTGCTGCTTATACGTGTGTTCACTTGCATGTCCATCTATGCTAATAATACCCACAATATTACACTATAAAATAGTTTAGGAGGGTCATAGGACCTCCACAAAGTTAGAGTGTGTAACAGCAATTCCAGTCATAGTTTAGGTGTGTCTTGAGCTATTTTCCCTTTTTCTTTTAAGGTTGCTTTGGTTAACTTTAATTTTGGGATTTTTTTGTAGGTTTATGATATGCGAACATTTCAAGATTAGTTCTAAATTATCGATTTTGTCTTAATTTTAAGCCCCTTTAAGATTATGGTGAGATGAATGAGATTTTTTCGCTTTTTAGCAGGAATTATTGTGATAAACTCAAAAAGATTAACAAGAAAAGAAGAAAAAAAAGAGAAAAAGAAAATGGAATTGAGTTGCAAAAGAGGTGGAGGGAAGAAGAAGAAAAAGGGGGTGGAGGTGCAAAGAAGAAGATAGGGGTGGGCCAGGACATTTTTTTTTTTTATTATATAATCTATATATTTGTAGGGTCTTTTTATTTTTTTTTAAAAATAATACGCGCTTTTAATTTTTTTTTATATTTTTCTGTGCCACGTCAGTATTTAAAGTGATATTTAATTACTTAAAAATTGTTAAGGAGGATAAATAAATGCTCGTATAATTAAAAGGCTAAAATAAATTTTGCGAATAAGTTTAGAGGTATTTTGATGTCTTTTCTTTAATAAAATTGGTTCTATGCATGGACCTTATTCTGGTATATAAAGGCAAATGTTAACGTGCACAACGTGTTCTTATTTGTTATAACTGTTGCACTGGGGTCTCCACACACTTTTAATATATCATAATCTCTTCTTTTCTCTTTTATTGGTTGCTTCCTAGCCTTTTCCCCAATAGCATCACCCTCACAATTTACCTCCTTTTGCACCATTGACTTGTTTGTCATTGAAGACTCGAAGTTACTATCCTATCCTTACGAAAAAGATAAGATTTGCAAAATGCATGAGCGGAGCGAGAGTATCGGAAAGGAGGAGGAAATGAGATATCTTTATCTTTTTACAATTTGAATAGAAGAAAAGAATCTCTTCAAATTTTTTATGTGTAAAATGAAATATCTTATTTGTAAAAAATGAAAATTTCTTGTAAGAAAATCATAAAACTAAAAAATATTTGTAAAGGGATAGAAAATCATTTTTCCCAGTTCAATCGAATATTTTTCATCAAAAGTTTATATTATATGGGCGTTTGAACATAAAAATAAAAAATATTTTACTTACTTAAAAAATTTAAAGTTAAAGTTGAAGTTGTGTTTGACCATACTTTTTGCAACAAGTATTTAGAATCTAAATGTATATTTTCTTTAAAATAAAACAGAAAATAACCAAACTTTTTGTCATTACTTTCATGGTGTCTTTTTGTTTGTAGGATTTTTTTTAAAAGGTGAAAAAGGGTTTTGGTTATTTTTTAATTCTAAAATTTTTATGGCTAAATAATAATTTTTAAATAAAGTGAAATAATTTTATGAAATAAAGTGAATTTTTTTTTGGCCAAACGACACTTATATATAAATGCTCAAAATTATCTTTTACATATTCTTGATTTTATTGTATATTTACTTTTTTATATTTTAATTTTCTTTATTAAAATTTTATGACTCCGTCATTGATAAATGTGTAGTTCTCAAAAATTAAATACCACTTCTTAATTCTTTGAGATAACTTACTCTATTATTAAGTTCTATTGCATATATACATATTATACTCTTAAGAGGAATATTGTAAAGTTGAGTTGAATTATATAACATATTATAGAAGCACAAGTGTTTAAGAAAGGATTAAACATGATTAATGAATAAGCTGTGTACATTGACTTAGTGCAGGATTAGGCCCACATGGACAGCTCCCGCCCATACCTACCGCAAGACTAGTCACTCTATAAAAGAAAACCTCCACTAATTAAGCTAACTATTTAGATTAAGGAATCGTTTGGGATGCGCAATAAGGTGGTGAAATATTACAAGATTTGTTATTATTGGCTGATAAATTGTTATTGAGCTAAATTTATATCACTAATCAAATACAATATAAATCTAATTCAAACTTATAATTTGTTTGGCCAAACTTTTAAAATCAGCTTATTTTGATAAATATTTATTACAAAAGTGTTTTTTAGACAGAGAAATTATTTGTGTTTGACCAATAAATTTAAAAAATACTTTTGAGTAACAATTAGTGTTTGGCCAAGCTTTTAAAAAGTGTTTTTAAATATATTTTTTACAAAAATATTTTTCAAATAACTACTTTTAAGGAGAAGCTACTTTTTTTAAGCTTTTGCAAAAACGGCTTCTGTTATTCCTAGAAACACTTCTTTTCTCTCAAAAACTTGACCAAACACTTTACTTTTCAAAAATAAGCATTTTTGTGAAAAAAATAAGTTTAGCCAAACATGCTAATAATCCTAAAATATCTCATTGAACTTAGTATTATTTTATTACACTCTGGATGAATTAATCCAAAAATTATAATTCCAAATTATAATTTTGAATAATTCAATCTGCAAATTAAACAACAGAGTTTTATTATTATTGGCTGTAACAACCCAACAAAAAAAAATTATCCTTTCCAAAAAAATCTCTTCTTTTCTCCTGTTTTTTAGTACCTTTGTCAGTGTTTAAAGGGTTCAATGTTTATGCTGACCAAGGTTTCAGTATTCTTACTTTCCCTGTAAGATTCATTACAATTCTAGAGATCTTAAGGACTGCCATCTTCTACTCTTACAATTCCTATCTAGAATCTTGAGCAATTCCATCAAAAAATCTCTTTTTTAATTTTTTTTTGGATAAGTGATTCCTCTTAAGTCTTTCTTGAATAAAAATCCAAACTTTTTGTCATTACTTTCATGGTGTCTTTAGTTGTATCTTCCACTTAGATTCCAATCTTCCTGAATCTTGTTTTCTTGATTCTTGATTCCTATTTGCTGGATCTGATGGGTATCTGTTTGAGCAAAACTAAACCAGCAGAGTCCAAGTACAATGGGCACCATAGATCAGAAGGTAGAGGAGGTAGTGGTGGGGGTGGGGGTAGAGGGTATCATCATCATCATCATGGAACCCATCAAACTCAAATTCAGTATACCAAATCTCCAGGACAAGAAGCTCAATTACCCATGAGGCCCCAAGCAAGTCCCAAACCAGTTTTCAAGCAAGAAACAATTTTGGGTAAGCCATTTGAGGATGTTAAGGCACACTATACACTAGGAAAAGAATTGGGTAGAGGTCAATTTGGGGTTACATTTCTTTGTACTGAAATAGCAACTGGTCATCAATATGCTTGCAAGTCAATATCAAAGAAGAAGCTTGTTACAAAATCTGATAAGGCTGATATGAGGAGAGAGATTCAGATTATGCAGCATTTGAGTGGACAACCAAATATTGTTGCATTTAAAGGTGCTTATGAGGATAAGAATTCAGTGTGTCTTGTGATGGAGTTATGTGCAGGTGGAGAGCTATTTGATAGGATTATTGCTAAGGGGCATTATAGTGAAAGAGCTGCTGCATCAATGTGTAGAGCTATTGTCAATGTTGTGCATGTTTGTCATTTTATGGGTGTTATGCACCGTGACCTTAAGCCTGAGAACTTTCTCTTGTCAGACAAGAGTGAAAATGCTGCTTTGAAGGCAACAGACTTTGGGCTGTCCATGTTCATTGAAGAAGGTAACTCCTCATTAGTATTATTTTACTATTTCTGTATTTCTCATTTTTAGTTTTCTATTACTACTTGTTGTCTCTTATGCCTCGGTTTTCTTACTATCTTGCTGCATTGTTACTGCTTATGTCTTCATCAATGTTGTGTTTTTGCTTTCCTTGAGCCGAGGCTCTCAATGTTGTGTTTTTGTTTTTCCTTGAGCCGAGGGTCGATCGGAAACAACCTCTCTATCTGCCAAAGTTAGGGTTAACGTTTGCGTACACTCTACTCTCCCCAGACCCCACTTGTGGGACTATACTGGGTATGTTGTTGTATATAGCAACTTTGGGACGAGTCTCTTTGATGGCAATTCTAGTGCAATCATCAAATCACAGGCCTCCATCTTTTCCAGATCTATGTCTCCTATCTAAATATTAAAAGTAATTGTATCTATGTAGGCTAAGATCCTGATTATCAAGTTTCTTTGATGTTTGCGTCATTAACATGCTTGCTAATCCAATCTGTCTGTGCCAAAGAAGCCGTACTTTTTACTGGATTGATTTTGCAACAATAATTATCATCAATTCAAGATAAAAGTACAATTCACTCATACCTTTTTAGCATGATAAAGGATTTTTCACATTTTAATTTCCTTTTAAACTTAGGTTCCTAGAATTTGTCGTTAATGTCTCGACTCTGTTCAAATTGACATGTAAAGTTACTTATATTTCTGCACCCTGTTTAGATTCTTCCCTCCCTTGGTTAGGGAGTTCAAATTATGTTAGGCCTGATTGAACTTCTATGAACCAGTCTTACCGTTATACAAAATTTGCTATTCTATAAGATGATTACTCATTATATAAATTGAGATAATCCCGTTCTCTTCATACCAACTTTTTGAACTTAGATAACCTACCAGTGTTTGCATGGTTTTTCCTCTCTTCCTTACTGATGCTGCGTCTGCTCGTATTTGTCTGGGTTGTAATCAAATAATGACATTCCCTGCAGGTAAGGTTTACAAGGATATTGTTGGGAGTGCTTACTATGTTGCCCCTGAAGTCTTGCGTAAGAGTTATGGCAAGGAAATAGATGTTTGGAGTGCAGGTGTTATGTTGTATATACTACTCAGTGGTGTGCCTCCCTTTTGGGCAGGTAAAGTCAAGTACTCCCTTCTCTATAATTATATGCATAATTATCAGTTTACAGTGTGGTGTTATCTAGGACTTGTTGTGTTTATTGGTTTCTGTATTCAATAATGCAGAAACGGAGAGGGGTATATTTGATGCCATATTAAAAGAAGACATTGACTTTGAAAGTCAACCTTGGCCCTCTATATCAAGTAGTGCCAAGGACCTGGTCCGAAAGATGCTCAATAAAGACCCAAAGAAACGCATTTCTGCTGCTCAAGTTCTTGGTATGCATCCTTCAAAAAATTGCTCATTGACTTTAATAGTGGTAATGGTTTCACGCTGAGTAGTAACGTCAGCCACTATTTCTTCTAAATGAATCCTCAAAGGATGCGAAGTTTAGTTTTCTATGTATTTGGTGATGTTGCATAGATCTATTTAAATTTGTCTTACAGTTAGTTCTTTCTTGATAACCAAATAGGTTTGGTGTGTGAATAGTGTTATCTAAAGCGATCCCTTCATCGCTTAAAACGATGGAGCAGTACAACTATATGGCTCAAAGTAACCTTGCGAGAAGTGCTTAATTCAATTTTTTCATAAGAAATAGTGGAGGAAAATTGGACATTTAACAATTTTAGTACTAGGACTCCTCGTCACATGTGCTTCAGCGTCATCTTTGCCTTCATGGTGCTCTTCTTCTTAAGGGATTGCACCGGAAAATTGGACATTTAACAATTTTAGTACTAGGACTCCTCGTCACATGTGCTTCAGCGTCATCTTTGCCTTCATGGTGCTCTTCTTCTTAAGGGATTGCACCTTTTCTTCTACTACTTTTGCTTCTTTCATCTTCTTTTTTCCTTTCAAACAATTTACGTCTTCTTTAAACACTGTCTTTTTCTAGTATGTGAGTTCTCTTGCTAGTTTTGATTATAGACCTCTCTTTTGCTTCTCCTTTCTACTTCTTAGTTCAGTTACTGAAGCAATAAAACATGAAAATGAATGCTGTAAATTTATTTATTTTTATGGCTGATTAATTAAGTCACCCCAACTTGATCGGAATCAAGGCGTAGTTGTTATTTGAAGTTATGGTCGATTAATTGAAATAAAAAATTAAATGCCATATTACAGTTATCTTTCTGGCCTTGTCGAGATATAAAGGTGTTTAAGTTAAACTTAACCCGAAAGAAAAATAGATTTTGAATGACACCAATACTCAGATTATCTGAAATCTGTTTGGAAGGGTTACAAAATGCTTTGATGTTAAAGTTAACACTCATGTTCATGTATGTGCTCAAAATGACATTTTTGTGTTCAAAGCGATGGATTTCAAATCACTTGATTCCACTTGGAGCCTAGGAGATTTTATCTGCAACAAGAGAAAGCTAATTCAGTTTGATGTTATCAAATACCTGCAGAGTCAATTGCTTGTTGATAAGAATTGTAAACCTTAAGGGCTCGTTACGTACAACGGATAAGGAATAACTAATCCCGGGATCAATTTTCGGATAATTTTATCCCATGTTTGGTTGGAATAAAATTGCAGGATAACTTATCCCGGGATTGTAATGTTTTTTTATCACACATTGAGGGTTGAATAACAGTCCTGGGATAACTAATCCCGGGATAACTTGTTCTCCAACCAAACGAGCCCTAAGTAGTCATTTCAGGTGAAAAGAAAAAGAACAGGTGCTATCCAACTAAAAGATAGGAACACCAAACATGAGAAGGCCTGGATAAACATGAAATATACAAAATTTGCTTGTCAGTTCTTTGAGGTAACATACTGCTTGCAGCTCAAAATAGTCGGGATTAGTTGCCTTCCCTTTATCTTTATTTTAGTTTAAGGTAAAAAATGATGTGTTTTACCTACTTTTAAATGTTATTCGTCATTGGATACTAGGACCTGTTCCCCATTGTTTCAAACCTCAAATTCGATCTTTATTTAATAGATAAGACTTTGAAGGGTTTGACACCCAAGGGTGTGGTCTAGTGGTCAATAAAGTGAGTTGAGAACCATGAGGTTTGAGGTTCAAATCCCAGTAGAGACTTAAACACTAGGTGATTTCTTCTCATTTGTCCTAGCCCTGGTGGACAGAGTTACATGGTACCTAGTACCCCGTTGCTGGTGGGAGGTGACAGGTATCCGATGGAATTACATGGTACCTAGTACCCCATTGCTGGTGGGAGGTGACAGGTATCCGATGGAATTAGTCGAGGTGTGCGGAAGCTGGCCCGGACACCAGGGTTATAAAAAAAGAATTCAAAGTGTCTGATCCCGATTCATGCTTTCACTCAAATGTTGCAACAGGAACAAATATTCTTGCTATTCTGGTCAAGTATTCAACTGAGATTAACTTGGACCCTGCATATATGAATGGACATACACTCATACTTATTGAGAACATCAACTACACATACGTTTTTCTTTTTCATGTTCTCCAGTCTAATGGTAGCTTCTCATTTGCCTGGTGATAGAGCATCCTTGGCTCAAGGTAGGCGGAGTAGCATCAGATAAGCCATTAGATAACGCTGTCCTCTCAAGAATGAAGCAATTCAGGGCTATGAACAAACTCAAGAGACTTGCTTTAAAGGTAATCTTGGAGTTAGTCAACTTTGATTTCTTTGCAGTAACTCAATACAACTATACATCAATCTTTAGCTAGTTGGTGTTTGCTATATGAATCTTTCATTTATAACCATTTTATTCATTCACTCTAATTTGATGCTAGGGGGAAAAGGGTGTAAGCGGCATAATTTCAAATTCACCTTTTCTCTGTTTTATTTGCCTAAAGAAGAGGAAAGAAGAAATAAGATTAGGAAAACCACTTAACCTTTGGCCCAATTATTTAGATGAGTAAGCGGCAGAAGCTTACAACTTCTCTTTCTTCTCACATCAAACAAAAGAAAGTTAATTATGTTCCTTCAGTTTATCCTTATTACTCCATCCATTTCAATTTGTTTGTCTTACTTTCCTTTTTAGTCCGTTTCAAAAAGAATGTCTCTTTCCTTTTTTGGCAACTCTTTAATTCTAACTTTCCACATGGCATGTTTAAGACCACAAGATTAAAGGGAATTTTGGTACATTTCACATATCTTTAATTTAAGACATAAGATTCAAAAGTCTCTTTATTTTCTTAAACTTCGTGCCATGTCAAAACTAGACAAACAAACCGAAACGGAGGAAATATCATTTACTCTTCCTGCCCTTTCTTTCAAACAGACAACTTTTAGAACATAATTATATTATAAGTTCAAGCGACCATTTTTGTTGTGAATCATATTTTATTTGGATGAAGAAGGTGAATTTAGTGTGCTAGTGTTCTTCTAGACATAAATCGCTGAGCATATTTCAGAAATGAACTTTAGTACTCTTTTTAGTATTTTCTTTTCACATTAACGGACAAAGCACTGATAGAATCTTGACAATATTTGTTGCAAATCAACAAAAGAAGGTTCAACTACCGGATCATATTGGATGCAGACTGTCTTTGACATGCTACCTGATGTCTGTGGGCGTGTTTAATGTCCCGACTTGGCCTAGTGCAATTGCATGATTCGTTTTATTCTCCTTGTGAATTCTTTCTTCTATGTATTTAATTGTATATTGATATGGAAAGCAAAAGTCCCTAGGTACAGTGTACATAACCATAAGAGTAGGAAATCTAATTCAAGGATATAATTCTTTTCATAAAGCATGCAAAATTCGATACTAAGTGGCACATCACATTTACTCGCTCTTGCGAATTCATTTCTAGGAGTATCCTCCTTACCCAGAACTAGCTCATTGCTAATTGAAATGGTTGTGGGATCAGGTCATTGCTGAGAATCTATCAGCAGAAGAAATTCAGGGGCTCAAATCAATGTTCCATAATATTGACACTGATAATAGCGGCACGATCACGTACGAAGAACTGAAGAGCGGATTGGCCAGACTTGGATCAAAGCTCACAGAGGCAGAAGTTAAGCAATTGATGGAAGCTGTAAGGCCGAATTACTTGAGAGACATTAACTGTTCCTTCCTTTCACTTTGTTGTCAATTGGTGTGCCATGAAATAACTAATGTCTTGTGCACTTCAGGCTGATGTGGATGGAAATGGTTCTATTGACTATATTGAGTTCATCACTGCCACCATGCATAAACATAGACTAGAAAGAGACGAAAATCTATACAAAGCATTTCAGTATTTCGATAAAGATGGCAGTGGGTAAGTCCCTTGTCCAAATGCAGCAGTGGATGATCAAACCTGTGGAATTGTTAAATCAGTTGAGTTTTCTTTTGTATAATGCAGGTTCATCACAAGAGATGAACTCGAAACATCTATGGAAGAGCATGGAATAGGTGATCCAGCCAGTATCAGGGAAATAATATCTGAAGTAGACGCTGATAATGTGAGTTTGGTTAATCTTAATCATTCCAGAACTGTCAAACCTATCTTTTTTTGATAGGTAAAACGGCCAAACCTATCTTAACGCAATTCTGTCACATTTACAGGACGGGAGAATCAACTATGAGGAATTTTGTACAATGATGAGAAGTGGAGCTAAACAGCCAGGCAAGCTCTTCTAATAACACGAGTCTCCTAGTCGTTGGAGGAAAAACTCGGGAGTGATTCTTCGAAATTTGCACCATGGACTATTGCACTGCCCATAGGACAGACATCAAGTACATGACCAGCCTTAACTAGTTGGAGTTTTAACTGTAAATTGGTGATTACTGTTTCCAAAATTTTATGTTCTCTGTGGTTCTTTTTTCACTTTTGTATAAACCGTTGTTGATTTGTCTACTCATTAGTTACCAAGTTATTTTCTAGTATTTCACAAAGAGCACAGAAGAATGGGTGAATATAGCTATTTACAATTTGAATAGAAAAAAGTGACTGTAAAAATTACTTGTGTTGCTTTTAAATTTCTTATATGTTTTAATAAAAATCTCTTGTAAAAAAATCAAAACTAGACATGTTAAATGAGTTGACTTACCCTGCCCCACCTTGAACCTGTTATTGTCTTGATGTGTGGGTCCTTACCCGACCAGTTCACTTTCTTATAGGGGATGGTTTTGGGTTTGAGCTGTTAACCAAACCTATTGACTCAATCCACGACTTGAACCCTAACCCCTTAACCCGGACTCTAATGGGTTGAATCAAATTTAATTGAAAAAAGTTTGATATTCTAAATTGTGTTACACTTGGTAAAATCCTTGAAAAGTGAAAATTAGTTGGATAAGTTTGTTGAAAAACTTGAATTACATAAGAACAAAATGATATATACAAGATCTTTAAATTAACAAATAATAACAATTTCATAGTTTTTATATTACACATACTAACTTGATGTTTTGAAACAAATACAAGAACATTAATTAGAATAAGAAATAAAAGAAAAAACATACATCACTAACATTAAAATAGTCTTATCAGGTTGGTTGACCCACGCGTGACTGGAAATATTTAATCAAAGTCAAAGCAAATAACAAGTTGCATGAGCTGGTTCGTGGGACGATCCATGTGTAAACAAAACTAAACATAAATTTGTAAAGGACTAGAAAACTAATTGACCCGTGTTTATTATCGAAAAACAAAGAGCAACCAACATTCATAAAGAAAGCTATGAGAAAATGATGAGCAAAAGAAAAAGGAAATACAGGTGAATGAATTCAAACACAACACTTGTATTAAAAGCCATGAATCTTGATCTCATCCTTGTTCACCATCCCAGCATTCAAAAGAAACTGAGAAACATTCTTGCGCTGATCACCCTGGAGTTGTATCACATTGCCAAGCTCCTTGTCCTGCACGACATTGCCATTGCAGCACAATTTTTTCTTGAAATCTTTGAGGATCTCTTCGTAACTCGAGTACTCTTTTCCTAGACCCTCCAATCTCAGCCCCTGAACCGTTGTCAAGCTTTTCTTTCCATTTCGTTGTTGTATGCGGATATGCACATACTCCTTGGCTCCGCGGGTGCTAAACTCCTCGGCTTCAGCAAATGGATCGAATGATGCTGGAATCTCCACGTTGATATCGACCATGTACGTTTTTATACGAAAACTTCTGTGAATATTTGAAATTGATGCTGGTAATTCCCACTGCAACAAAGCTGAAATTTAAACTAGTCAGTCTCTCTGACCAAATATTGTTCAAAACCAACTCAGTTTCATAGTATAACACATCAGAGATGAAACTCTAACATTAGTGCACATCTGACCAAAAAGAACGTACGTAATAGACAATTTTTTTAAATTTCATTTTTACAAAATAAAAGATTACAATGGTGCGGCAATCTTGAAAAATAATTCCTCTAACATCTGTCATCCGGTGCTACACAATCTAAAGTTAAATGTCATTCAAAGATAAAATACAAACATATAAGGACTAAGAGCATAATTTGGATTGATTTTTTGATTTATAAGCCAAGAGCCATAAATTAAAAATCCTAACTTATGATTTTTGACTTATTTTTATCGACTTTTTTAATGTACTCAAACACTACAAAAGTGTTTTAAAACTATTTTGACTTAATTTTTTTTAAAATAAGCCAATTCAAACTACAACAAAAACAATATAATGAAAGATGACGAATGTTGATTTGATTGGTTCATGTGGTAGTAAATTAATGTGTGAAACTGAAAAAGAAATGAAAAAAGACTAACCCTGGGATGCTAGTCAAGAAAGCTTGATGAAAGGAATTAATTCGATATTGGACTAGAAAGGGACAATGCTCCATCGGTTTTTATAGGTTCCAAACATTAAATGCAAACGTATATACGTTTACTTTCTCCCCAAGCAAAATCATTTTCTTTTTTGTTATTTTTGTCGAAAAGGCTTACTTTCTCTCCAAGCAAAATCTTTTCCTTTTTTATTATTTTTGTTGAAAAGGCTTACTTTCTCCCCAAGCAAAAACTTTGCCTTTTTTTATTATTATTTTTGAATAAATTACTTTATTTTATGTAATGATATTTGACTAGACATATTTTAGGAGAAAAAGAATTTTAGAATTTATAATTTAAAATAATTCATAGAGCTTTGTGTAGTTATAGATCATTGGTAAAATACAAAATGTGAAGCTAAATTATATTTAAATATAAAAAGTTATCATTCTTTTTTAGAATAAAGTAAAAAAGAAAAGAGTACCGCATTGAAATAGAAGGGGTATGAATAAAGAATCAAGGGAAAATGACCAAAAATATCCCTCAACTTTCAAAAAGTAGCTAATAGTACCTTTCGTTATACTGGTAATATTTAACTCCGTCGTCATTAAAGTTGTCACTTATACCCCTCATTGGATGGAAAATCCCAAATCAACACAAATTACTTGTTTTTGAAAAAAAAACACTATCACCACAAATTACTCGTTTTGGGTTCTTTTTAATTAAGATGGGTCAGGACGAGTTAAATTAGGATAGTGATTTTTTTTTTCTAAAACAGATAATTTGTGTTGATTTGGGATTTTTCATTCAATGAGGGATATAAGTGAAAATTTAGATGACGAAAAAGTTAAATATGATCATATAGTATGACGAAAGATAAAATTAATCAATTTTTAAAAATTGAGGGGTATCTTTTAGCCTTTTCCGACCCAACTTGAGGATGTTATGGTTGTCGTTGCTGCCTTAAATATTCCTATTTTAAGAATATTTCAATTCATAATGACATACTCTATTTTAGTGAAGGGAAGCTGCGCCTCTGAAGTTCAAATTTTTATAATATTAGACTTTGACGTGTAAGCTTTAGATTAATAAAGATGACATCAGTTGCTATTTCTTTATTTCCTAGAAATGTTAGGAAAATTGATAATCGCTTAGATAGAAAGAATAGATTCATTCAAATTGGCACTAAACTGTAGTGAAAATAAGATGAACATGTCAATTTGGTTTTGGTTTTGTTTTTACTAAAATACGAATAACCTATTTGGTGATGAGAATTTTTTCTTTTGTTAAAAAAAAAAATCACTTTATCTAAAATTAAGCGTTTAATCATGAAAATTTTAATATTTAAAATTTAGGAAAACACCTAAAATCCAAATTTCACTTTTATTTTCTTTTTCAAACTTGCCCTATTTTTTTATATATATAAAAATAACTCATTTAAATTATATTTCATATTTAAATTATATTTAATGTTTTTTTAGAAAAATTACATTCAAATTCTAAAGGTCTGTTTGGATATGTGATGTGAAATCATGATTTATAATCATGATATGAAATCATTTGATATGAAGTTGAAGTTTTGTTTGAACATGTAATTTGAACTTTTCTAAATTGTACGTATTTTTTTTTCATAAACATGTTAACCCTACAAGTTGTGAAAACTATTAATTTTTCTCCAATTTTTATAAAATGTTATCAAATGAGCAAATCATAGTTCATAAATAGGATATCGTAATATCCTAAGACACTGCATTGATAAATCACAAATCTCCGTGTTTCTTTTATAAATTAATGTTTGCGATTACAAACTTTCAAGACACATAATTTATAAAGATTCACTAGTTAACAATAATAGAAACTAGTTATTCTTTAATATTATATGCAATTGTCCGTGCTAGCACGAGCCCAATAATTTAATTGATAATTTCACTTAAAATAAAAGAATTTAAAAGGAATATCATTTCATAACATACCTATTTAAGAAATGTAAATTTTTTAACAAGAAGAGCTTGAATGATTAATTAGTGATTGATTTAATCAATTTTTTTTAAAACTAAGTGAAACATTGATTAACCCACTTTTTGCAAAATTAGTTCAATATTGAGATTAACCTATTTCTTGGAGAAATACTTCAATATTAATCACATCATCAAGTGCATATCCATTTTAATTTATCTGAATTGTGTATTGTACACTTTAATAATGACAAAGCTACAATATCTTAATAATTTTGGATTGAAAGCCTCCTTAACCCCTTTTAGTTATGGATAAATTTAATTATAGTTTTCATAATATTTAATTCAATATGTTTAATCTTTAATTACATAGAGCATACGTTTATGATACCTTTACTTGTGAATATTTAGAAATGCTTAGAATTTTTTATCGTTTCACTATTTAATTATCCATTGTTATGTTAAATCTGCTTAGTTATTTTATATTTGAGGGTAATATAATTCTAAAAATAGTCTAAATATAATATTTTTTGTTACATAAAGTGATCTATATATAATCAAAATCAGAATTAGCAATAACAGAGGGACCAAATTTGTTATTCTGCCTAATTTACTCCTTTCTTGATCATTTAATAACATTTCTAATTACCAAAAAATAATTAGTTACATATTATCAAATATATTATTTATGTGGATGTGTACTAAATGTAACCTTTCCATTACTCTTTATTATTATGTTTTATTTTCTTCGTGATCTCAAATTCTTATAATGCTATATATGTCTCTCGCTTCTTTCATGATTTCCCCCCTTAATGTCATGTTTAGGGCTATCTTTTGAATGCCTCTATGTAACATTATAAAGAAAGGTATGACAATTCATATTGTAGAACTTGAACAAATTTGAAATAATAAGAAACCTCTTATCTCATTTTTCATATTTATTTTCTTGTTTCATATTGTTAATCACTTTTTCTGTCTCAATTTATGTGACATAGTTAAAATTTCAAGATCTAAATTTTTAAACTTTGATCATGAATTCTAACATAGATGTTTTAAGTTTTATGAAATAAAATTTATATATTTGAAAACCACATAAAAAGTACTACTATAAATCACAATAATTGACAATTCAAAATACTTGAAAGATATATAAAAAATTTAGATAAAAAAAACTTATTTGAATCTTGAAATTCGATAAGTGCCACATAAATTGTGACCGATAAAGTATTACTTTATTTCTTCTTTTTTATTTTTTGGTGGTTGGGTGATTTGCCTCAATAAAATATTATATGCATGTCACTATTTTAGAATTATGAAAGATCACCTAAGGTTAAAAAAAATGACTAAAGAAAAAGCATCACAAATCTATATATATATATATATACATATATATATATATATATATATATATATATATAAGAAGATTTCAGGAATAGTGATGTGCACCTCTCTATGGCCTTCATTGGTATTTATCTTTTTTATCATTTTTTTGACTTTTTCTCTTATATTTTTCTTAAATATTTGCTGAAAATTTAAATCACCCTACCAATAAATCTATAATTATTCACATTAATTTGTATTAAATCTATTAGTAAAGGCAAAAGAACTTTTCATCTCCCCCTGTTTGACTCTTAAGTTCCCTTTGTTTGTTATTTAAAGTGAATGAGCTTTCCTCCCAAATCTATTTTCGGACCTCATTCATGGTGGGAATCCTCAACCATTCTCTTCTCTCTTTTTTTTCATGTTAAGGTTGTCACCATTTTTAGACTAATAATCTTATTAATCTTTTCTTTACTTTTATTTTTCTCATTCTTTAGTTATTTTTCATTTTCTTAAAATGCATTATTGTTAATTATTGTAAGAGGGGAATGATATAAAAAAGTTTGAGATTAATGAAGATTTATCACGTACGAAGATAACAAAAATCACATTATGAGACATGTTCTTCAATATATTTTCTTACCTCTTTTTATTTTTTCATATACACTTTTTTGCGCATGAAATGATCACTTAATTTTGTAGGCTGTTATAGAGTTATATTGGTCCTCCATATGAATATCTATTACAGTGAAATTCCTCTACGAAAGCATTTACTTTCACAGATGTCACAACACATATGGTGTTCCTCTAAGCAAATTGATTGGTTTAAGAAATGTTGTAACTAAAGATAGAAGTTGCATTAATATATTGTTTAAGCCTTTTGGCCTTGTCTCATAAATGATATAGATATTGTAGGAGTTTATGCGATTAAACTCATATTATTTATTTTTTTTGGTTCTTTTTAAAAAGAATAATATTTTTTATTCTGTGTAATACTAGAGCTACAGATTATATTTCTTTTCATCACCTCATTTCTCAGCTTTCTTTTTGTATAATATGAATAGCATCCAATAGTTAAATGAAATCTCTTAAACTTTAATGATTCCACAATCACCTAAATTTGAGGTAGCAATAATCTCATATAAAAAATACCAAGATACAAATGTACTATTAATCTCGAAGCTTCTAAACTGTGCTCCCAACACTATTTAAGGATCAAAGAAAAATGAGAATTTGATTTCTATGGGTTCATTCCAGTACTTTTAATTTTTAGGAATTTTAGTTTCAATTTCCCTTTTATTTTCATTATGAAGTTAATTAAATATCACAGTTAATAGAAAATTCATTAATAACCAGAAAACTGAACTAATAGACAATAAGGTTACATGGTACCTATTTTATTTTAATTTTCATTTTTTTGTTTATGAAATTTTAAATTTTTTAAAAGTTTCTAAATACAAGTGTAGACAATAAAATTCGAGTCGTAGAAAATAATAATCAGGACCAAAAATATCGCAACAGTCGTAGTATTTGATTTGAATATATGAGTATTACAATCTCTATTAATCCTCTGATTCGTCTTTTCAAGTATATAAATTCAAGGGCCGTTGAGCCTAATCTTGAATTTGGTGAAATTAATCTTGACTTGTGAATTTTATGAATTTGATCTTGACTTGTACTTGAATCCAAGGGCTTTTGAGCTTGATCTTGAATCTGGTGGTCTTGATCTTGAGTTGTATGAACTTGAATGTTGAATTCTTGAACGTGTAGCTTGTAGAGAAATTTGTTGTGTTTGATCCACGAACTCTCTCTGGCTTCTTGTTAAAATTCGGGTGTTCTTTCTGAATTATGGAGGACCCCTATTTATAGTTGTTGGAGGGGAGAATTATGGTAAGTACCAACTCTTTCTGGCCAATCAGATTGAAGTGATGTGGCCATATTTAATTGGTCGGAGCATGTCACTTGTACACGTGGCGTGTTTCCATTGGTCTTTAGTTTGGCTTGGCATGCTGCATCATTTTGACACATGGCATGATCCTATTGGCTTCTTCGCTTGACTTGGCATGCCACATCATTTGACATGTGACACCAAATTAGGCTTCTAGAATAAGATAACAACTTAGGCTTGACAAAGTGGACTCATCATTTGTAGGCCAAATTAATGGACTGACCCAATAAAAATTAGACTTTAATTAAATATGTATTTATTGGACTTAATTATTGATCCAATTATATTAATTTGTAATATTTATGTGGATTAATATATTTTTGAATTTAATATAATTTGAATTTCGTACGAATTTAAATTCAATAAAAATTTATTGTGTACAAATGCCCCCTACTTAAAGACTTGTCGGAGTGTGAACATGTCAAAGCAAAAACGAGTCTTGAAGTATCTGAACACGTCAAAGTCTGGATATCTTCTGAACTTTGAGCTCCGAAAGTAGCTCAAAGATGTGTATGCCTTCTCCATGAAATGTTTGCCTTTGTGACAACTGTACCAATCACATGTAATTGATTTCAAAAATGGACTAAAAGTTACACTTTTGACATTTGAATTCAACTTTGCCATGACTTTTCATTTTTTGCGTGATTAGAAAGCCAATCAAGATCATCTTGAGCTGTAATGATTAAAGGTTTGAGCACCTCTTGCTTTCATAGAAAAAAGAATTTAGGAGATGAAACTAAATCTATTCGGATGATATGCTAATTTATGTAGCCGAGTCACGAGGACTTCTTCTTCTACTCCCTTCCCGGAAGATAGAGAGAACTTAGCCTCTGTATCACATTTAGCTACTTCACATAACACTTCTATCACCGCCACTATTAGTTAAGTCGGTCCACGTTTGATTCTCTTTTAAAAATTAATACCTTGTTCACGTTGGAATCAAATTAGTCTAGCCGCCTTGATTTTTTTTTATCCCACATCGTTAGTTGCTTCTCCAATAACCACCTTCGATTTCTTATATAAGGCTGCCTGCTCTTCGATTTGCAAACATCAGCGTTACCTTCCTCGCACGCTGCTTTGGTTTTGTTTTCGACAGGTAATCAACTCTCTTCAACTTAATTTTTTTTCCTTTTGTCTTTTCTTGCTTTTTTTTAGGGGAAAGAAAATTGCATCGGAAGAGGATTTGACATCAACGTAACACTAAGAGTCAAAAAAAATAAATTACATGGTTCACGTCAAAGACGTTACACCATCTGAGGCAAAAACTTTACATGATCCGCGGTAAAGACTTTATACCGTCTGAGCCAAAGATCTTATATCACTGGAGGTGAAAACTTTACACTGTCTGAGCCAAAAGTATTGTATCGTTCGAGCCAAAGACTTTACACCATCTGAGGCAAAGACTTTACATGATTCGCGGTAAAGACTTTACACCGTCTAAGCCAAAGATCTTATATCACTCGAGGCGAAGACTTTACACCGTCCGAGCCAAAAGTGTTATATCCTTCAAACCAAAGACTTTACACCGACTAAGGCAAAGACTTTACATGGTCCACGGTAAAGACTTTACACCGTCTGAGCCAAAGACCTCATATCACTCGAGGCGAAGACTTTACACCATCTGAGCCAAAAGTGTTGTATCGTTCGAGCCAAAGACTTTACACCGTCTAAGGCAAAGACTTTACATGGTCCGCGGTAAAGACTTTACACCGTCTAAGACAAAGACCTTATATCACTCGAGGCGAAGACTTTACATCGTTTGAGCCAAAAGTGTTGTATCGTCTAAGCCAAAGACTTTACACCGTGTAAGGCAAAGACTTTACATGGTCCGCGGTAAATACTTTACACCATCTGAGCCAAAGACCTTATATCACTCGAGGCGAATACTTTACACCGTCTGAGCAAAAAATGTTGTATCGTCTGAGCCAAAGATTTTACACCATCTGAGGCAGAGACTTTACATGGTCCGCGGTAAAGACTTTACACCATCTGAGCCAAAGACCTTATATCACTCAAGGCAAAGACTTTACACCGTCTGAGCCAAAAGTGTTGTATCTTCTGAGCCAAAGACTTTACACCGTCTAAGACAAAAACTTTGCATAGTCCGCATAAGAGATTTTACACCATCTTTTAAGGACCGAGGCGCAAAGGGATTAAAATTTTCTGTCTTGAGTCATGAAAATTTAGAGATCCTTTTAAGGACACATCCGTAAAAGGCCAGCTTAAGGATATATCCATAAAAGACCAGCTTAAGGTGTAAAGGGATAAATTTTGTCTACCTTAAGGCATGGAAATTTAGAAATCCTTTCAAGGATACATTCGTAAAAGACCAACTTAAGGTGCAAAGGGACAAATTTTATCCACCTTAAGGCCTGGAAATTTAGAAGGCCTTGTCTTGAAGGCTCGAAGGTCTCGATGACTCCAACTTGTAAATTTAGCGAATTTGATGACTTTTACTTACAGACTTGGCAGATTTGACACTTCAACTTACAGACTTGACAGATTTGACGCCTTTACCTTGTAGCGTTGCTGAATTTTGAGGACTTCAACTTACAAACGTGATGGATTGGAGACTTTAAAGATTTACAGACTTCAACTTATGGACTTAGTGGATCCAAAACATCAACTTGAAAACTTGAAGAATTTGAAGACCTCAACTCATATACTTGACTGAACTCGAAGACTTCAACCTGCATGCTTGGTAGATTTGCAACCTCAACTTGTAGGATTGGGAAACTGGAGCATCTCAAATTCCTTTCAAGAAGCTCATCATTTATAGAGGTTTGCCCCCCATCGATCCATGAATATTTGGTTTAAGTCCACAGTTTGATGAGTGAGTACTTATGGACTCGACTTTCAAGTGAGAGATCAAGTGAGAACTTGTATTTTTTTATCACTCATATGACTTAACCTAGAATGAAATTCTTAGTGCCTACGTACCTCGGTGAAGAGGATCAAGTCATAACATAGTTTTGGAAGAGTGATTTTTTTTTTGGGTCCTAACTTTTTCCTAGGTCGCCTCTCGCGAGGTTTTCAACCTAGCGGACATTTTTTTTTGAGAGCCGTACACAGTTTATACTCTTGCGGTCTAGGAGTTACATGTAGTTTATGCTCGTGCCTTAAGGAGCGTCATCTTCCTTCAAGGACAGTACTTCTTCAAGAATTTTGCATTTATAAGGCCAACCCTTACGCCATCTGCATCAACAAGCTTGTAAGCACCATTTGAATATGCTTCTTGTATAACGTATGGTCCATCCCACTTCGAGGTGAATTTGCCCCAGACTTATGAGAAGTGATAATAGGCCTCTTTACTGCAAGTACTTGGTCTCCAAATTGGAAGCACCTTAAGCGAACCTTTTTGTTGAAGGCACGAGATAGACGGGCTTGATAACATTCAAGATTTTTTTGAGCTACCAGCCTCTTCTCATCAAGTGCCTCTAACTCTCCAAGACGCAATCGAGCATTTTCTTCTTCAGTGAGCCCTTCTTGAATAGCAAGTCTTAAAGAAGGTATTTGACGCTCAAGTGGTAGAACTGCTTCAACTCCGAAAGCTAGTGAGTATGGGGTTGCTTGCGTTGGTGTGCGGTAAGTCATTCTGTATGCCCACAAAGCTTCTTCCATTTGCTCGTGCCAATCTCTTTTAGACTTGGAGACGACCTTCTTCAATAAGTTGCACAGAGTCTTATTAAAAGCTTCAGCTAGACCATTGGCGGTAGCATGATACATAGAAAATTTATGCTGCTTGAACTCAAAGAGTTCGCAAATCTTGTTCATCAACTTGTTATCATATGGCTTGCCATTGTCCGTTATTATGTAGCGAGGAATGTCAAAACGGTAGACGATATTCACTCGGATGAAGTTTGCAACATTCTCCTTCTTCACTTATTTGAGAGCGACAACTTCGGCCCATTTGGAGAAGTAATCTGTTGCAGCCAAGATATACAATTGCCCACCTGAAGACTTGGGTAATGGTCTGACGACATCTAGTCCCCAAGCATCGAATGGCCAAGATGCAATAGTCGGGTGCAGTACTTCAGGAGGCTGATGTATGAAATTTGCATGAAATTGGCAAGCCTTGCATCTCCGAGAATAATCCAAGCAATCTTTCACCATCGTCGGCCAGTAATATCCCATCCTATTTATGTGAAAGTGTAGCTTTGGTCCGGATTTATGTGATACACATACTCCTGAATGCGCTTCTTGCAAAGCTTGGACTGCTTCTTCTTCCCCCAAACATCGCAAAAGTACCCCCTCAAATGATCTTCTATATAATGTGTCCTTGTAGTAAAGGAAGCTAGGTGAACGGTGACGGATGTCAGTCCTTCTCCTTGGATCTTCTGGAAGTATACTATAACACAAGTAGTCAATAATAAATTGTCGCCAATCTTCTTTCACGGCTTCAGAAACAGTGACGAGATGCTCAAGCTCATCTTCTCCGTGTTCATCATCATTTGGCGGTGGTACTACATATTTTTGGCAAATGGTAACTTGTGTCTGATATAGAAGAGTTAGACTTAAAGCTAGAGCAGCCAAGGCATAGGTTTTTTGATTTTCCCTCCTCGGTACATGTTGAAGGCTCACATCTCCAAGCTATCCTATCAACTTCTGAGCATAACCATGATATGGGCGTAGCTCGGGCTTCTTGACTTCATAACTTCCCAAGAGTTAGTTGATCACCAGCTGAGAATCGCCAAAGACTTGCAGTTGTAGTTGCTTCATGTCGACATCCATTTCAAGCCCAAGTATTAACGCCCGATATTCAGTGACGTTGTTGGAGCAACATTGCGTCAGAGTAAAAGAGTATAGGAGAACTTCTCTTTGTGGAGTGACAAACACCACGCCAGCGCCAGCTCTACCTCAATGCGCTGCACCATCAAAGTACATCTTTTATGGAGGTTGAACTTCAATAACCATTGCATCCTCATCAGGAAGTTCGTCAGTTAGCTCCCAATCATCAGGTATCGAGTGATCCGCCAAGAAGTCTGTTAATGCTTGTCCCTTTATAGATTTTTGAAGGATGTAATCAATCTCAAACTGCTGAAACTGAAGGTACCACCTGGAAAGTCGGTCACTAAGGACTGGCATCACAAACTTGATGGAATTTGCTCTAGATATGAGATGAACAACGTGAGCTTGAAAGTAGTGCTTCATCTTTTGGATTGAGAAGACTAACGCCAAAAACAACTTTTTGATTGGCGAATACTTCAACTCATTTGGTGTCATCATTCTGCTCAGGTAATAAAGAGAGTTTTCTTTGCCTTCACTATTTTCTTGGGCCAATAGTGCTCCAACTGACCTTTCTTGAGCCCCAATGTAGAGTATCAATGGTTTTCCAGGTATAGGAGCCACAAGAACTGGAGGCTTCATCAAATATGACTTGATACTTTCAAAGGCGTTATTACAAGATTGGTCCCACCTGAAATGAACCTCCTCAGGTAAGCTAGTTTCCCTTGAAGGCTTTTTAACTCATGGATATTTTGAGGCTCAGGCATCTTCAAAATTGCATCCACTTTAGCTTGATCAATCTCAATTCCTCGATGCCGCACAACTAAGCCAAGGAACTTTCCTGAAGTAACTCCAAAGGCACATTTTAACGGATTCATTCTGAGCTGATATCTTCGGAGCAATTCGAACACAATTCTCAAGTCGTTCAAGTGGTCACTTCTCTTTCTTGACTTTACCACCAAATCATCAACATAACACTCAACATTCTTATTGGGCAAGTCATCAAAGATATATTGCATAGCTCTTTGATATGTGGCACCAGCTTTCTTCAGACCAAAAGGCATCACTTTATAGCAATAAATACCTTTAGGTGTACGAAATGCGGTGAGCTCTTCATCCTTTGACACCATACGAATTTGGTTATAACCAGAGAAACCATCCATGAAAGACATCACCTCATTGTTTTCGGGAAAAATGACTCGTATTGAAAATCATTTCGAAAATCTAAGTTAAAAAGATTCCAAAATGTTTTCAATTAAAGCAAGAGTCGCCACTTAGTTTTTTGTAAAAAGTAAAAACCAAGAAAAAATTTATAAAAAAAAAAATCTTTAAAAGTCAAAACAAATATAACTTAAAAATATTAAGAGATTAAGGGAAAGAGGCTCCTATTAATATCCCGAGAAGGTTTTGAAGGCACTCGGGATATCCGCTAACTTGCGGTTATCCAGACTTGTTTGAAAATAACTTATTTTGACTACCTTTTTTAAAAGATCTTGTTCATTTTTTAACTTGAGAAAATCATCTTGTTTTTAATATTGGGAAAACATCTTATTTTAATTTAATTTGGAAAAGCATAATGAGTACAATTTGAGAAAAAGAGGATTGGTTTTTGAAAACAAAAACACATAAAGAGTTTGCTTTAAACAAAAAAAGGAAGCATGCTTGTTTTGAAAATTTTAAACATAATATTTCTAACTGTTTTTAGCATGGTAAAAATGATGAATGATTAAAGATGATTTAAACAAGAAACATTTGTCCCTTTAGGGATAAATCAACTAAGTTAAAGAGTTAGTCCAGTTTATACAAATAAATCTAACTAAACAATATAAAATGAGATGAAGGAAGAAAGACTAATCGAGCTTTGAGCTCAATCAAATTGGACTTTTGTTCAACACCTGTCATAAAATCTAGTTTGGGCTTTTGAGCCCATTTGCTGCTACGCCTGGATTCGGTCCAAGTTTTCAAGATTTTTAGCCCCTTGGGCTGGCTGCTGTATTTATGGGTTTTGAACCCATTCTTCTTCAAATTCAGTCCATTTTTTGGACTGATATTGCTGCTGCTTCCGCTTTGGGTTTCGGCCCATTTATTTGCTTTCCTTTAACATACAGCCTTAGTGGGCTGACTTGGTATGAGACGGGGCTTGACCCAACAATTGTTGGGCTCTATCCCAACGGGGAAATGCAGGAAAGGAAAAATCCACAACGAACTCGGAGGCATCATATGCAAAGAAAAAGATAAAGATTAGAATGTGGAAATGAAGTTATCATTAAATTTACACATAATTGGATTCAGTTTTATATATAAGCACGCATACAGACACTTAAATAAAATTATGCCAAGGCTTAAACAGGCAGAGTTACTAATTTAAACCACTTTAAAGTTCTTATAATCAGTTGTGAATTGCACAAAGAATTTTATCAACAAAATTCAAGGAATCCAACTATTGCAATACTTCATGAAAACAATTAATCTTAGAATGTGGTAGATTTCACATACAACAATTGCTTGATAGGAACGAAAAGTTTTAAACAGAAGCTTTATGCACACACATTCAGAGTATAAAGGTTAAGATCTATTTATTGGGAACTACATGAAATATTCTCTCAACTAATCTAACCTTAGTCAATTTATGCGAGCAGCATTAAATAAGAGTTTTATACCACGATTTTAACAGAGCATTCAAAACCAAAGATACCAAATATTTCGAAGAGTTGTCATTTTTACTCAAGGTAAACAGATAGAAAGAAAGATTCAAAACTTCATGGGTAGAAGCATAATAAACATGGGCTTCGCGATAGGCCATAGAAAACCAACATCAAGGACTTATTGACCCTATTGAATACATGAACCAAGGCTCTAAATAGATCCAGACGAGAGAAAAAATTACTTCTTTTGGCAGTTTTAAAAAGATGTGACAAGGACCCTACACATTTTCAAGAGAGATGACTTGTAAACACAACACCAAAATAGTTCTGGACTTTAAGTCGGGGAGCAAATGTATCCAAGATCACATATTTCAGGTTCAGCAACATATATTCACTCTTCAAAAGAAAGGGGTATGTGATTTAGTCAAGATTCGAGGGATAGCAAGACAGATTGGATAGATTTTGTGAGCTATACTATTATACTTAGTAAACAATAAATCCAAAGGAGCAATTGACTTACAAGATCTTAGACATGCCTCTTAAAGGATGAAGGGAAAGGAACACACAATAAAGCTTATTTGAAACCAATATAGGTCAATACGTGATTATCAAAACGAAACCACACTATCAGTCATACAATATTTGTTCAAGGAGATTGAACTCGAAACATTTGAAAAATCAGTTCTCTAAAACAGTAGGAGACGTTCATGCTTACACATACCACAAGGAACATGTTGTATATAAAGACGAGATTCGGACCAAAAGGAAATCATTCGTTACACTATGAAACTGAATATTGAATTTAGACTAAGCAGAGAGAGGGCAAACATTATCCACCGACCTCATGTATGCTTGATAAACTATTTTCAAGTGGAAACCCTTGCACCGACACAAAACAACGCTTATAGAAGCACAAATAACAAATTCATAAAAATGTCCATCACCACAGTCATGTTACTTCAAACAATACCAATGAAAACCAGACAATTCGAAGATAACAGAACTTGTAATCATAGCAAAACCAGCCTAAAACCAGAATTTCCTAAGAACACGATAATGCTAAAAATGAGATATACAAAGAAAACAAAGAAAGGAAAGGGGTTTACCTTCTTTGGAGCAGCCAACTGGGACTACGAGACTCGTCGAAGAACCTCACCACCGCCAAAACTTAAAGCAATTTTGCCAGAACTCGAGGTTTTAGTATATTTCTCTCTGAAAACTGACTTGGTTACGTAGGGTTAGAGAGATGCTTCTCCAAAACCCTCAAATTTTTCCCTAAAGCCAGCTCCCCTCACACCTCAATCTTAGAGGGTTTATATAGGAGATTTTCAGGTATAAAAGAGGGGGAAAAATAGAGGGCAAAGCTGGAAAATCCTTTGGGGGAATTTTGAATTCTCCAACAAATGAGCTTGGTCAGCAAAGGGGTTGTACGAAGTTGTTAAAATTTCCCCTGAAATTGCGGATTATACGCCACCTAGGGCTTCTAGAATCATCTTAATTCTTGCCAGCTGATTTTGGATGGAGGAAATGGACGGCGTTTGAGAATTTTGACGGAGAAATGAATGTCGTTCGGAAACGTTAAGGGTTTAGAGGCGTCATTTTGCTGGATTTGAGCTGGGATCGTACTGGGTTTGTTAGGTTTTCATTTTTGTTGTCGTCTGTTTGCAGACAGACAAAGAGAGAGAGAGGGATAAGGGTACGTTTGGTTTGTGAGTTTGCTTATGAGAGAAAAGGGAAAGAGTATGGGGGAATAAGGGTATGATAAGGTGTGAATAGTTGGGCCGGGTCAGGCTATTAGAAGGGTAAAAAGGGAGAAATGAAGTGGGCCGGCGGGTTTTGGGTGAGGTTTGGCCCAACAGGGGATGATGACAAAGCTGGTGAGGGCCATTTAGAATATGACCACATTTGCAAAAATGTGGCCATTTTAAATTTAAGGAACAACCAAATTGAGGGGAATAGAGTGAAAAATCAGCTAAAATTTAAATAATTTCAAGAATTAGGCTATAATAAAAATAAAGATGAATCAATTGAGAATAACCTTGAGTTTTAATAGATTAAAATAATTCAAAATAATTATTGTATTTAACGTAGAATAACCTTTTTTAACAATTATGAAATTAATTTATTCAATTAATCACTTGCTTGAATTAATTTAGAGGAAAATCAAGTGTTAATCTCTTAAAAGGATTTTCTCATGAAATTAAACTTTTAAATAGTTCTTTAAGCAAACTTATATAAATTTCATATCACTAAATATGAAAAATATAAATTATTAGTCAAAACTATTATTAAGCTGATTTGGAAGATGTTTTATCTTTTTTTTTACAAAATAATTACTTTAAAAATTATTTAAAATTCAAAAAGGCTCAAAATTAATTCGTAATGTGACGGGTAAAAATTGGGCGTCAACAACTGCCCTCCCTTTGGGTAGGGTGAATGTAAGAAACTCTGGGCAAAGGGAATTGATGTTTTTAATTTTATCCGACCACATATTCATCTTTAGGAAGCGGTTGATTCTAGCATGAATTTCAAGAAATCATGGACGAACTCCGGTATCGAGTTTCCTACATATCTCAGGTTACATGAGAATTCAGGCCACTTGTAGTTCAAGATGCTTGATTTTATGCACGATTTTCAAAAAATTCCAAACTATTTTGGTCTCAAATTAAGGAGAGGCCAAAAAGCTGGGGAGTAAGGATTGGGGAGAGGTTTGGAATGCAGCCGAGTTTTCAACATAGAGCCCGCCTACATATCCTAAGACTTGAGAATCAGGCTGCATATAGTTCGACTCCATCGGTGGAAAAGGTGATATTTATGTTAAGACAACCTTTGGCTCAAGATGAGTGACGAATAATTTGAGCTATAGAAAAGAGGCTTGTAACCTCTCAACTATGAATGTGGTGCACTTTACACCCATAAGTAAGATTTTACCTGAACATAATTTCCAAAGCTCGAGGTGTATCATCACCCGAATTTGAAAAGAAGGAATATTGCTTCCAGCGTGAGTTTGAAAAATACTCTAGATGTGAAACTAAGATCCAACGATAGAAAATACCCACATGCCTTCTGACAGGGGTATGGTTTGATGGTGGTGGTAAGTTCGTTCCTCAGCTCGCGTCCAAAGAGTTTGATATCCCTCTTCGGACTATGTTCCAGTTCGCTGCTAAGAAAAAGTTCCATGTTGTGATGCATATTTTTTGTTGTAGTCCGCACCTGTGATTTTATTTTGAGAATTTCATCCTTCTCGGATGCTCTCGACAACATCTCAAAACAAAATTGTTAGTAGTAACATAATTCTATTTAGGGAGGTATTTCTTCGTCATACCTCATCCTGGAATTACGTTCAAATCTTAGGTTGTGACATCTTTTTTATGTGCTTTGTACATGTTATTCTGGTTCAAGATTTTCATCCTCTTGGATTCTCGGCAATATTTTGAAACAAAATTGTTAGTAATAAGGTAGCTCAATAAGGAGAGATAGTTTTGTACCTCATTTTTTCCTTATCTATCGTTTCTTGAGGAAGATGACATCTTTTACTGTCTCTGTCTTAGGAAATAGCAACTTCCATGACAATTCTTAGCTATCAGATAGGATTGCTTGTGGCAATTTTTGAGTATGACGACCTTTGTATTCGTTTGTGTGACAGTCCTCGTAACCGTTTGTGGTGACTTGGCAGTGTTGTACCTGGTGCATATTCCCGTTGATGTGACTTGAACAGTTTGTGCATTCTCGTTGTTGCGTCTTAGAAGTGTTAGGGTTGTGCATTCATGTTGCTGCGACTTGAACACTTTGCGCATTCCCGTTGTTGCGGCTTAAAAGTGTTAGATTTGCGCATTCCCATTGCTGCGACTTGAACACTTCGCGTATTCCCGTTGTTGTGGCTTAAAAGTGTTAGATTTGTGCATTCCCATTGCTGCAACTTGAACACTTTGCGCATTTCCATTGTTGTGACTTAAAAGTGTTAGATTTGCGCATTCCCGTTGCTGCGACTTGAACACTTTGCGCATTCCCGTTGTTGCGGCTTAAAAGTGTTAGATTTACGCATTCTCGTTGCTGCAACTTGAACACTTTGTGCATTCCCATTGTTGCATCTTAGAAGTGTTAGGTTTGCACATTCTCGTTACTGCGACTTGAACACTTTGCGCATTCCCATTGTTGCGGCTTAGAAGTGTTAGATTATTTAATTCTATGGTGGTTAAATGTGGTGATCTCTGAGTATGACGACTTTTGTAGTAGGTGCGATGGTGAAGGTCCTCTTGACCATTTGCAGCATCCTCTTGATTGTGATAGCCTTCTTGACTATTGGTAGCAGTCTTTTGCATATGCCTTTAGGGTAAATGTTGCGCATCATCTGTATTAACACGACTAACAGATATTCCCTGAATTGTCAGGCTTTGGGTAATCTAGCACATCATCCGACTTTAGATAGAGGCGGCTTACAGATGATTTTAACTTGTCAACTTCAAGTAATCTTGCACATTATCCAACTTTGGATAGAGACGGCTTACAGATGTCCTTCGAATTGCCAGTTTTTGGGGTAATCCTGCACTTTTATCCGACCTTGGATGTTACGCGACTTACAGATTTCCCTTGAATTGGGAGCCTTTGGGTAGTCCTGCACAATATCAATGTGGATATGTCGTGGCTTATAGATAACCCTTGGACTATCAATTTTTGGTAGTCTTGCACTTTATCCAATTTTGGATATTATTGCGACTTACGCATTACCCTTGAACTTTCAATCTTCTGGTGATCTTGCACACTATCCGATTTCAGATATCGCTGCGTCTTATAGATAACTCTTAGTCTGTCAAGTTTTGGGCAATCTTGCACACTATCCGGTTTCAGATATCACTGTGACTTACAGACGACCTTTGGCCTTCCGATTTGGGGAAATTCAGTTCAGCATCCAATTAGGATGGCGTTTTACAAACATCCCTTGGACTATATGCTTTCGATCTCGACGACAAATGGTATTTGATTATCGAGGTGACAAGGCCTTTGCCACACAATCAAATATAATTGCCTCTTTGGGCAATTGAGGCTCTCGAATAAGAGTGCATAAATATCCTCAATGTCTGATATTGGATATAAATATGTTGAATACCAGATTTAGCATAATAAAGGAGCAAATATACCCTCAACGTCATACTCCTCCGTCTTACGCAATATTGGATATAAATATGTTGAATGTCAGATTTGGCATAATAATAATAATATCCTCAATGTTAGACTCCTTCGTCTTACACGATATCAGATATAAATAAGTTAAATGCCAGACTTGGCATAATAATAATAATATCCTCAACGTAAGACTCCTCCGTCTTATGCGATATCGGATAAGTTGAATGCCAGACTTGGCATAATAATAATAATATCCTCAATGTCAGACTCCTCCGTCCTACGCGATATCAGATAAGTTGAATGCCAGACTTGGCATAATAATCATAATAATAATAATAATAATAATAATAATAATAATAATAATAATAATAATAATGATAATGATATCCTCAACGTTAGACTCCACCGCCTCACGCGATCTCGGATATAAGCATGCTGAGGGTCGATCCTGAGCAGCAAGTGCGACTTAGGGATGCCTATGAATGTCATCCTCTTTGAAACCGGCCGATAGAGGGACATAATACTCATAGCAAATGTATTTGTGGCATTAATAATGATGATGATCATGCAATGGTCCTCGTAACATGGTCCTCGCAACATGCAAATATGATGGCCCTCGTGGCATGGTCCTCGCGACATGCAAATATGATGGCCCTTGTGGCATGATTCCTGCGACATGGTTCCTGCGATATGATGCCATACAGTACAATGCAACATAATATAATATGATGCAATGCGATATGACATAATATGATGCGACATAATGCTTATGCCATGTAATACAGTATGATGCAATATGATGCAATGTGACATGGTGCAATATAAATGCAAAATGTGATGCAATGTAGTGTCGTATGATGCACTGGCCCATGGGAAAGTCATAGAAAATATTACCTTTGGTCTTTGTTTTGTCATGTCGACTCCTTTATAGATACATGTGCTCAAGGAAAACGGTTAGTAGACATGGTGTCGCTATTACTAACGACCACAGTCAAATTTGAAAAACTTTAAAGACGATGTTTATGAAGCTAATCAAAACAGACTTTCATTTGAAATGTTAATGAAATGGTCGTGGCCATTTTTGGGGACAACCATAAATACCGTCTTTGAACATCGTATGTTCGTGGTAATTTCTGACTTGTCAGGGATTGATGGAGAATGACGTTGATCTCTTGTTTGGTGTCCCAATTCGAAACTCACCAAAATGTCCTGATCCGTTTGGGGACATGAGGACATTGTCAGTCTCTCTTTATCTGGTATTTTCTGTGAACTACAAAAAGATTCGCCCATTCTAGGGACTTTTTCCATCTTCGCTTCTTTATGCTGCTTTGGCTTTTCTCACCAAATTTTGGGGCGTCTGGTCCCATTGCATTTATTTGAACGCATTGGATAACGAGGTACTTCTTTCTAACATAGTTTTGGGTACAACCTGCATCCACAGAAAAATTGTTAGTTTTTTGTCAAAACTGGTCTGTGTTGACCTCCTTCGATCTTCTGCTCCTCGTTTTGTTTTCTCCGGATGCTTTCCAATCTCGGGTACTCGTCGCCCTCGACTCTCCTCGGGCCATGGTAGTCATAAGACAAAATGCATTATAATGAGTAAAGCTAGTTTTCATAACGATTTTTCAAACTGGCTCTTTGTAAAACAAAGATTTTGAAAAAAGATAGTTTGAAAAGGTCTCTGCCCGTCATGTCATGTGCTAGATCAACGAATGTCCTTTATTCGATATCTTGACATTTTTGACATACTGCTGGCGGACTACTGTGATCCTTTGTCATCCTAGCTGGGGAATTCGGAAATGCTTTTCGAGAAATCCATCACAGCTGGGGATTAATCCACCAAGGACTGGGAATCTTTGAAGTAGGCTCTGATCTCTCGATGTTGTGGAATTCTTTCGAGTTTTGTTTCTAAACTCTTAAATGAGTCTCGGTGGAAATTTTGAGGTCCCCTAAAAATTTTGCCCCAGTTAAGGTTTTATGATGAATCTCGTTCCATTGGCAAGGGTTCTGAGACTCTGTGGGGTTTACGATATTCTCTCTTGATATTCGTTTTGGTTGCTCTTTGGCACATTTTGTATTCCTGCTTGCTGGAGACTTATATTTGCCTTCTAAATTTTTGAGATTCCTTTATCGAAAATTCTGCCCTAATTTCCATTTCTTGGGTGATATAACTGAGCCGTTGTGGCACCTACGTATCCTGTTGTGACAGGAATTAGGTCAAACGTAGTTCAAGATAGGAAGGAAAAAGATAGATTTTTCTTAGGGGTTGAGCGAAGCCGACACAAGCCGCCTACATATCTCATTCTTGAGAATTCAGGTCAAACTGTAGTTCGTACATGAAGGATACGGGATATTTAATATTTTTACTAAGTTCAAAACGATTACAATCAGAAAATGCGATTACAAGGAAAGAAAGAAAGAAACACTATCCTTAGATATAGTATTTCTTCACGGCATCGGAGTTGATAGGCTTGGGCCATACTTGGCCATCCATCTCGGACAAAATTAAGGCCCGTCCTTATAATACTTTGTGGACGACATATGGTCCTTGCCAATTAAGTGTAAACTTTCTTTTGTCTTGTGGGAGGAAAATATTAATTGTCCATTCCCTGGACTGACCAATAAATTTTGGGAGATAATGTTTGTGCTTATCCTCGTCCAATTATTGTAGGACTAGTCAAAGATGTTAATGTATGGCTTGAGCAGACTGATAAGCTCTTTCTTTTGTGCTTTTGACAAATGAACATCGATGTTGATTTCTTCAACTTGACCGTTGCCTCTCAGATTGACCACCTCAAACTCTTTTAGGTGGGGCTTTTCCTGGTCTTCAAAGCTCTTAGATTTCTTGGTTGTTCATTCCAGGACCATGATTTCTTTAACATGACTTTCAAAATTATTATCGTCTAGCTTGATTTGTTCGTTAAGCTTTTGACACGACATGACAGTGGCAGGTTTTAACTTATTGTTACTGAAACCAAAACAAAACAGGTTAGATAACAATAAGTAAATAAATAATCTTGATCGGTAAATGTTTTTGCAATAAGAGATGCTTTTCTTTGAAATCCAAAAATATTTGCAAACTATGGCTATAACCCGCATGAATGTGAATCTGTGACTTTTGGAAAGCATTAAAATAGTATGAGGGAATTGAAAACATAAAGGGTGGGTCACAGAGCCTCATCCGGACCATCACCGATTTTCATAAAATAGAATCTTTTGTCTACCCCGCCGAGTGAAGAGTCACGAGGGGAGTTGTGGCCCAGTTCTACAATTTTTCACCAGGCCTGGCATCCCTGATCATGGCTGCTTCGGGGATAGCATCACATTCCTCGAACAGATCTCATATTCCATCCTCTAACCCGTCGCTTGGGGTAACCAATATGCACTGGAATGACTGATATAGGTGAAGTAACAGCCTTGGCGATCCTGACTGCTTCTCCGCCTTGTCTTCATACTTTAACCCATGCTTGATCAGCTTTCCAGGGATGCTTATACCATCAGAACTCTTGCCTAACCCGAAACCTGGTTCATACCTACTCACTGGTATCACGGTTGCGAGCTTTTTGTAGATAGTTGGCATGGATATTTGAGGAGCAAGATCTTCTCCCGTGGCATTGACAATCTCTACGGTGTAGAAATCGCTTGGCTGATTTTCAGTCAATGGGGAGTTGAGAAAAGGGATTCGGAGAGGAGGCTGGGAGTTACCCAGAGTCGGGGTATTGGCAGCGATAGCCAAGCTGGCCATATCTTTGGCTTTCTGTGCTTCTTCTTGCATTTTTTCCAATTTTCTTGCAAGTTCCACAATCATTTCATTTTGTTCAGCGATAACATTATCTCTCACGGTCAAGACATTCTCTTCCTCACTATCAGTCATTTTACCCTTAGCGAAGCGAGAGTTAGAGGAGGAATCTATGTGTGCCTTTGAGCGAGTGAAGTAGGGATGTTCGGCCAGTTTTGTCAACACAGATCAATTTCTATTACCTGTTGAAGTAAAATAACTCAAAAGACGATATGTTAGATCATGTTAATGATAAACAATACAAGATATCCGACCGAGAAGGAACACATAAAGTTACTTTTTATCAAGGCAAATTAATCCACGGGCATTTATTGGCTCGAGGGTATGATCAATTTTGGGATAGGTAGATTCTATCACGAGATTTGACTTATCGAGTTTTCATCTCCTGATGTTTGTCCTGTAGCACTTGATGTTTTTTTTCTGAATTTTTCGGCAAATCTATAGAAGTGGGGAAGTGAAAATTTCTTAAGGGCGAGCTTCGCAAGGATATAGTTTAGATAAGGCAAGTTTGTTTTTTGAACAAGACTTAAAAAGGTTTTAAGAAGTCTTTGGATTTTTCTGGGGAAATTTGAAGAACTTCAATGGCGATTTTGATCGGATTATCGCGGTGGGCTTTATATTTTGCTTACTGTGTTCTAGAAAATTTCAGCACAGAATGGACTAATTTTCCTTGATTCAAGCAACACACATAGCATAGAAAGCAGTTATATCACCTAACAGTTCATAGCGCGTCCTATACAGATATGTGACCTTTTATGCCAAAGGTGGGCCTAACGAATTGAAGGATGTGTGTCATTTGTAAGACGTTCTATTGCCCCAAAATATAATATATATAAATTAATTAAATTAAACGGGGATACAAAGTAAGGTGAAGAGAAGTACAAATGAATATCAGTCCCACGCAGGGGTACATTCCTAAACTAGGCCTCCGTGAATTCTTCATTCTCGAACTTCTTGCAAATTCCGAATGCCTTTCGGATGACAATCTTCAAAATAAAAGACTATATAAATATATTCTAATCCCGAGGGACAATGGTTCGTACAATCCGACGTCACATCCTTCAATTAAATAAATAAGGGATGATCGTCTTTTATTGACTCGTGGCCAATAGACGCAAGGTGGTCTTTCTAATGGGCCCAATACCCCTAAGGTATCGAGTCATCCTAGGCCAATGCCTAAAAATTGGGTTTTGGTTTAGCTCTACGCTAGGTGCCTAGAGTGGGTTTGCTTCGAAATAGACCGGGTCCCAAGTGGACAACTTGGGTTGAGAATACGATAGGCATTGGACGCATGACATACCCGTAAACTATTGCATTCTCGAGAAGGTGTTATTTGTGGCGGGAGGCCATGAGAACATAAACCTCCCTAAACATAAATAAAATTGTATGCCACATGGCGGAAAATGCTATGAGATGCAATGACAATATATTTTGTGAGAAAATAAACAAGGAAAGCAATAAAGATTACTAATTATTACAATCCGAATAGTTAGTCGAATAGGTTAGTTGCAAACAATAAGGTTAGAACCTAGTTGAATTATCTCCAGCGGAGTCACCATTTTTATTTTTGGGAAAAATGACTCGTATTGAAAATCATTTCAAAAATCTAAGTTAAAAAGTTTCCAAAACGTTTTCAATTAAAGCAAGAGTCGCCACTTAGTTTTTTGTGAAAAGTAAAAACCAAGAAAAAACTTATTAAAAAAATCTTTAAAAGTCAAAACAGATATAACTTAAAAAGATTAAGAGATTAAGGGTAAGAGGCTCCTATTAATATCCCGAGAAGGTTTTGAAGGCACTCGGGATATCCGCTAACTTGCGGTTATCCAGACTTGTTTGAAAATAACTTATTTTGACTAACTTTTTCGAAAAGATCTTGTTCATTTTTTTACTTGAGAAAATCATCTTATTTTTAATATTGGAAAAACATCTTATTTTAATATAATTTGGAAAAGCATAATGAGTACAATTTGATAAAAAGAGGATTGGTTTTTGAAAGCGAAAACACATAAAGAGTTTGCTTTAAACGAAAAAAGGAAGCATGCTGGTTTTGATAATTTTAAACATAATATTTCTAAGTGTTTTTAGCATGGTAAAAATGATAAATGATTAAAGATGATTTAAACAAGAAACGTTTGTCCCTTTAGAGATAAATCAACTAAGTTAAAGAGTTAGTCCAATTTATACAAATAAATCTAACTAAACAATATAAAATGAGATGAAGGAAGAAAGACTAATCGAGCTTTGAGCTCAATCAAATTGGACTTTTGTTCAATACCTGTCTTAAAATCTAGTTTGGGCTTTTGAGCCCATTTGCTGCTACGTCTGGATTCGGTCCAAGTTTTCAATATTTTTAGCCCTTTGGGCTGGCTGCTGTATTTACGGGTTTTGAACCCATTCTTCTTCAAATTCAGTCCATTTTTTGGACTGATATTGCTGCTACTTCCGCTTTGGGCTTCGGCCCATTTATTTGATTTCCTTCAACATACAGCCTTAGTGGGCTAACTCGGTATGAGACGGGGCTTGACCCAAAAATTGTTGGGCTCTAGCCCAATGGAGAAATGCAGGAAAGGAAAAATCCACAACGAACTCGGAGGCATCATATGCAAAGAAAAAGATAAGGATTAGCATGTGGAAATGAAGTTGTTATTAAATTTACACATAATTGGATTCAGTTTTATATATAAGCACGCATACAAACACTTAAATAAAATTATGTCAAGGCACAAACAGGCAGAGTTACTAATTTAAACCACTTTAAAATTCTTTTAATCAGTTGTAAATTGCACAAAGAATTTTATCAACAAAATTCAAGGAATCCAACTATTGCAATACTTCATGAAAATAGGTAATCTTAGAATATAGTAGATTTCACATACAACAATTGCTTGATAGGAATGGAAAGTTTTAAACAAAAGCTTTAAGAACACACATTCAGAGTATAAAGGTTAAGATCTATTTATTGAGAACAACATGAAACATTCTCTCAACTAATCTAACCTTAGTCAATTTATGCGAGCATTAAATAAGAGTTTTATACCACGATTTTAACAGAGCATTCAAAACCAAAGATACCAAATGTTTCGAAGAGTTGTCATTTTTACTCAAGGTAAACAGATAGAAAGAAAGATTCGAAACTTCATGGGTAGAAGTATAATAAACATGGGCTTCATGAGAAAACCAACATCAAGGACTTATTGACCCTATTGAATACATGAACCAAGGCTCTAAATAGATCCAGACGAGAGAAAAAATTACTCCTTTTGGCAGTTTTAAAAAGATGTGACAAAGACCCTACACATTTTCAAGAGAGATGACTTGTAAGCATAACACCAAAATAGTTCTGGACTTTACGTCGGGGAAGCAAATGTATCCAAGATCACATATTTCAGGTTCAACAACATATATTCATTCTTCAAAAGAAAAGGGTATGTGATTTAGTCAAGATTCGAGGGATAGCAAGACAGATTGGACAAATTTCGTGAGCTATACTATTACACTTAGTAAATAATACATCCAAAGGAGCAATTTACTTACAAGATCTTAGACATGCCTCTTAAAGGATGAAGGGAAAGGGTGATGGCTAAGCAAACACGAACACGCAACAAAGCTTATTCGAAACCAATATAGGTCAATACGTGATTATCAATATGAAACCACACTATCAGTCATACGATATTTGTTCAAAGAGATCGAACTCGAAACATTTGACAAATCAGTTCTCTAAAATAGTAGGAGACGGTCACGCTTACATACACCACAAGGAACATGTTGTAGATAAAGATGAGATTCGGACCAAAAGGAAATCATTCGTTACACTATGAAACTGAATATTGAATTTACTCTAAGCAGAAAGAGGGCAAATATTATCCACCGACCTCATATATGCTTGATAAACTATTTTCAAGTGGAAACCCTTGCACCGACACAAAACAACGCTTAAGCACAAATAACAAATTCATAAAAATGTCCATCACCACAGTCACGTTACTTCAAACAATACCAATGAAAATCAGACAATTCGAAGATAACAGAACTTGTAATCATAGCAAAACCAGCCCAAAACCAGAATTTCCTAAGAATACCATAATGCTAAAAATGAGATATACAAAGAAAACAAAGAAAAGAAAGGGGTCTACCTTATTTGGAGCAGCCAACTGGGACTACAAGCCTTGTCGGAGAACCTCACCACCGCCAAAACTTGAAGCGATTTTGCCGGAACTCGAGTTTTTAGTATATTTCTCTCTGAAAACTGACTTGGTTACGTAGGGTTAGAGAAATGCTTCTCCAAAATCCTCAAATTTTTCTCCAAAGCCAGCTCCCCTCACACCTCAATCTTAGAGGGTTTATATAGGAGATTTTCGGGTATAAAAGAGGAGGGAAATAGAGGGCAAAGCTGGAAAACCCTTTGGGGGAATTTTGAATTCTCCAACGGATGAACTTTGTCAGCAAAGGGGTTGTACGAAGTTGTACAAATTTCCCCTAAAATTGTGGATTATATGCCACCTAAGGCTTCTAGAATCATCTTGATTCTTGCCAGTTGATTTTGGACGGAGGAAATGGACGGCGTTTGGGAAATTTGATGGAGAAATGGATGTCGTTCAGAAACGTTAAGGGTATGGAGGTGTCGTTATGCTGGATTTGAGCTGGATTGTACTAGGTTTGTTAGATTTTCATTGTTGTTGTCGTCTGTTTGCAGACAGACGAAGAGAGAGAGGGGGATAAGGGTACGTTTGGTTTGTGAGTTTGCTTGTGAAAGAAAACGAAAAGAGTATGGGGGAATAAGGGTGTGATAAGGTGTGAATAGTTGGGCCGGGTCAGGCGATTAGAAGGGTAAAAAGGGAGAAATGAAGTGGGCCAGTGGGTTTTGGGTGAGGTTTGGCCCAACAGGGGCTGATGACAAAGCTGGTGAGGGGCCATTTAAAATATGGCCACAGTTGCAAAAATATGGCCATTTTAAATTTAAGGAACAACCAAATTGAGGGGAATAGAGTGAAAAATCGGCTAAAATTTAAATAATTTCAAGAATTAGGCTATAATAGAAATAAAGATGAATCAACTGAGAATAACCTTGAGCTTTAATAGATTAAAATAATTCAAAATAATTATTGTATTTAACGTAGAATTACCTCGTTTAACAATTATGAATTAATTTATTCAATTAATCTCTTGTTTGAATTAATTTAGAGAATAATCAAGCATTAATCTCTTAAAAGAATTTTCTCATGAAATTAAACTTTTAAATAGTTCTTTAAGTAAACTTATCTAAATTTCACATAATTAGATATGAAAAATATAAATTATTACTCAAAACTATTATAATGGAAGATGTTTTATCCTGTTTTACCAAACAATTACTTCAAAAATTGTTTAAAATTCAAAAAGGCTCAAGATTAATTCGTAATGTGGCGGGTAAAAATTGGGTGTGAACACTCATAAACTGTGGTAGCATCAATCATCAACTCTGGAATAGGGAGTGGAAATTCATCCTTAGGACATGCATGGTTGAGATCCTTAAAGTCAACACACACTCGAATTTGGCCATTCTTCTTTCGCACGGGGACAATACTTGAAATCCATGTGGAGCATTTCACTTCGCGAATAAACCCAACTTCAATGAGCTTGTTAACTTCACTCTCGATCAATGGAACCAAGTCTGGTCGGAAACGTCTTTGGTCCTGCTTAATAGGACGAGCACCATTCTTGACTGCTAACTGATGAACTGCCACTTTGGGATCCAAGCCAGGCATATCTTTGTAACCCCAAGAAAATACATCCATGTATTCCTTAAGTATATCTATATAAGCGGTTTCTTCATCATCTTCTAGAAAAGCGCTTAGGTAGGTTGGCCTTGGTTCTTCTTTAGTGCCAAGATTAACTTCCTTCAAGGAATCTATTATGGTTTTTACTCCTTCTTCAAGTTCCGGTGGAGCATCTCCAGCATCTTTATCCTCTTGAGGATCACCATCATTGACATATATGTGATGACACCAGGCAATATCTATCACCTTCTCGTCAACCTTCTTTTGAGACGGAGTATTTTGCTCACTTTGAACGGTAATGTGATATGAAGAGCCTACACTTTCTTCATCCTCTTCATAATCCTTGGTATGAACCACAGTATGAATCCTTGCTTTTAGTGTCTTCTCACATGAAACCACAAGTTTCATCTGTCGCCTCATTTTAGAAGGGATCCAACTTTGGAAATCCTTCTGGACTCTAGTTGAAGCAAGCATTATCAAGCATTGAAAGTCTCTCTCGGGATTGTTATTTTTCTTTAATGGACCTAACCTTTTGAACACAGAAGTTCTTGGGGTTGATTTTCCAAGTTTATCAAAGACAGAAGGCCTTTTGTTGGAAGCAACAGACTCATCTTCCACAGTGATGTAGTTGCTACTTGCCCTGCTTATGGAGATGAAAATTGGCGGTGGTTGCTTGTACCCTAAGCCTTTACGTGATTGCCTGGAAGTAGCATATGATGAAAGTTTCCCTAACTTTGACATTTCGTTGGGGTTATAGCCGGCCTTCGCAAATAACTTATAAACATTTGGGTCAAAACCTTCACTTGTACGCTTTGTAGGGAGTGTCATATCTTATGGCGGACTTTGAGCCACGAACTCTCCAAGCGACTTTGATGACAAGTTTATCGCCTCAATTTTCTTGATAGGAAGAGTTAGTCCCTTCAGTGCACTTTCTTGGACGTCAGATGATTGACCTTCCTCTTTCTTCTCCTTTGGAACATAGCGAAGAATAGGAGTTGCCTTCTTCTTCTGGACCACAATGCTTCTTTTACTCAGAATGGAGTGAGGTTTGTTACCACCAACTTTGAATTTTCCTGTAGCCACATCATCTCTTTTGATTGCAAGATCATCACACTTAGTCGATTTAACATCGTCAATTTTTGCATCCTTCATAATGTGACTCTTCAAGTAGAACTTTGCATCAGCGAAGTGTGACTCAACTTCAGTGAATGGCTTGTCATCAACAATTATCTTTATTTCAATTCCACCTTTGAGATACTTCAAATATTGATAGTAGGAGGCTGCGACAATTTTATTCTCATGCACCCAAGGTATGCCAAGCAATATGTTATATGAAGTCTTCGCATCGATCACATGCATCCAAGCACTCGATTTCAAATCTCCCATGTGGATATCTAAGCTGATAGAACCTATGACCCTTTGACCCCCTTGATTGAACCCTTGGATCATCAAGTGGCTTTCAATGAGTTCTTCAGTCGTGATGCCAAGCTCCTTCATTGTGAGAATAGGCAGAATATTGACTCCAGATCCTTCATCTATCAAGATTCTATTTATCCTCTTCTCTAGCACATGGCCTACCATATATAAAGGACGGTTGTGTGGTGTTTCACCAAGTAGAAGATTATCATCTGTGAATGTGATTTTTGTATCACATGCATGTACTTCTTGGGAAGAAAGTTAAGCATGCTCTTTGGAAGATGAAGGAGGCACCATCGATGGACTTTCACCCTTTGCTTCTTCTTCGTCAGTATTAAAACATGATGCCTCGATATTGTCTTGAAACCAACTCGGTAAGAATTCCTCCAAAGTCACCGGACGTCGTGGTTTCTGATGGTGATGCACCTCCACTTTTTCCCTCTTTGGATGCTCAACTCTTTTCTGCATCTTTATTCTTCTCACCATCCTCCTTCTTGTTGGTTGCTTAGATGACTCTTTTCGCGAATTTGCCTTATTGCGCCTCTGCCTGATCACTAGAATCCAACCTTCATCATCATCTCTATCGATTTGAGGCTTATCCTACTTCAATGGTTCTTCTTCATGCTCTTTTAAGTTGTAAACTTGGACCGGATCAAACGAGCCAAATACGATAGAGACTTGATGAGAACTAGATTTCTCATCGTCAAGAACAATCTTCTTCTCATTAGCTAGTTGCATGATTTTGTCCTTGAAAATGAAACATTTCTCCAAAGGGTAACCCACAAGCCTATTATACCTGCAATAATTTGGGTCATCAGTTCTTCCAGCTTCGTCAGGTCACTTCATCTCTGGTAGATCAATGAGCTTTAGATCGAGAAGTTCATCAAAGATTTTAGGAACATCAATATTGAGGAAGGGGTATTCCCTTTCTTGCATCTTCTTCAAAGTCAACTTCTGATTTGGATGTCCTTGAGAAGAAGTTGTCTTCACGCTTTGCTTCTTGCTCACCTTTGTGGTGAATTTCACAGGAGACACGTTGACATTCATGGATTCTTTGTTGTCATTTTTTGGGACAAACTTGCTCCATCTCCGGGGTTCTTGTTTGCCTTTTCCTTTGCGAGAGTCGTGAATAGGCACCACATCTTTTCCAGCAGATGACATATTCGTCTCCATATCGTGAGCACGGGTAGCTAGATCTTCAAAGGTTTTTGGCTTGATTCCTTATAAGATGTAAAGAAGCTCCCAATGCATTCCTTGGATGCACATTTCTATTCCAGATGCTTCGCTGAGTCTTTCTTTGCAGTTCAGGCTAGCATTACTCCACTGATTGATGAAATCGATAACTGGTTCATTCTCCCTTTGGCGAGTATTTATGAGTTCTACCATGCTCACCATATGCCTTGTGATATAAGAGCAATTGAGGAACTCATGCTCCAGTTGCCCCCAACTATCGATGGAGTTTGGCTCGAGATCTGTGTACCATTCAAAGGCATTTCCCTTTAAGGAGCGGATGAACTGCTTGACAAGATAGTCTCCATAGGTTCCAGCATTGTTACATGTTTCAATGAAGTGTGCAAGATGTTGCTTTGGATTTCCTTTGCCCTCAAATTGTTGAAACTTGGGGGGTTGATAACCGACAGACATCTTGAGGCTGTCAATCCTTGCAGTGTATGGCTTGGCGTACATGAGAGAAGATTTGGTAGAAACTTCATATTTATCCTTGATGGTCCCTTCTATGAACTCCTTTAGCCGGTCGAGTGGGATCATCCCCTCGGAAGAAACTGGAAGTTCTTTAGTTGGTGGTGCTTGCTTTGCAGGAGTTTCAATCTCTTGAACTTCAGGGGCCTTTCCCGGTGCATGGCAAGATTTTGCATCCATCAATCCATCCATCTTGTCCATCAACTTATCGATTCGGGACTCCTGATTATGTACATGCTTGGTCAATCCTTCAATCATCTTTGCCAAGCTTGCAAGTTGCTCCTCCATTGATGAAGCATCAGTCACCATTGCTTGCATGATCATTGGAGTTGTTGGAGAGTAGCATGGGCTATCGCTTAAGTTGATCTTTGGTGCACTCATACCATGGGGAGAGGATCCATCGCTTGAGTCATTATCTTTCTTTGTGGCAGATTTCTTGGATCCAGAGAGATCGATTTGAGCCAAAGTTTTCTTAATCCTCTCAGCAAGGTTGCTTCCTCCTCTTGATGCATCGGTGGAGGATCTTGCTCTTTGTGTAGATGAAGATCCAAAAGTTGAAGTTGATGCGGACGATACTTGGAGTGTTTGTTGTCCTAACATGCTTGTCTTGCTCCTCGTAACAGGTCCAAAGCTTCCAAAGGTAATGCCGAGGATGCTTTCCACTTCAGCAGAGAACTTGGAGTCAGCAGCCTTGGAGGAAGTTGAATTGGAGTTGATCTTCTTGGAAGCCATTTCGATGTTCTTAAACTTTGATGATTGAAAAGTTGAGATGAGAGGTAGAGATTGTCCCACTGGGCGTGCCAGAATTTGTAGACAATAAAATTTGAGTCGTAGAAAATAATAATCAGGACCAAAAATATCACAATAATTGTAGTATTTGATTTGAATATATGAGTGTTACAATCTCTATTAATACTCTGATTCATCTTTTCAAGTATATAAATTCAAGGGCCGTTGAGCCTGATCTTGAATTTGGTGGAACTGATCTTGACATGTAAATTTTATGAATTTGATCTTGACTTGTACTTGAATCCAAGGGCTTTTGAGCTTGATCTTGAGTTGTATGAACTTGAATGTTGAATTCTTGAACTTGTAACTTGTAGAAGAATTTGTTGTGTTTGATCCACGAGCTCTCTCTGACTTCTTGTTAGAATTTGAGTGTCCTTTCTGAATTATGGAGGACCCCTATTTATAGTTGTAGGAGGGGAGAATTATGGTAAGTACCAACTCTTTCTGGCCAATCAGATTGAAGTGGTGTGGCCATATTTAATTGGTCGAAACATGTCACTTGTACACGTGGCGTATTTCCATTGGTCTTTAATTTGGCTTGGCATGCTGCATCATTTTGACACATGACATGATCCTATTGGCTCCTTCGCTTGACTTGGCATGCCATGTCATTTGACATGTGGCACCAAATTGGGCCTCTAGAATAAGATAACAACTTGGGCTTGATAAAGTGAGTTCATCATTTGTAGGCCAAATTAATGGACTAACCCAATAAAGATTAGACTTTAATTAAATATGTATTTATTGGACTTAATTATTGATCCAATTATATTAATCTACAATATTTATGTGGATTAATATATTTTTGAACTTAATATAATTCAAATTTCGTACGGATTTAAATTCAGTAAAATTTCATTGTGTACAACAAGTATTAATAGTTTATTACAATAACAATTGTTATTTTTGAACAATAATCTATATATATATATATATATATATATATATATAAGAAGGTTTTAGAGTCGTTGACGTTGCGCTCTCTATGACCTCCATTCTCATTTATCTATTTTTTCCTTTTTTTGAGCCTTTTTCACCTATTTTAATTCATTTTATTGTAATAAAAAATTGAATTATTTTAATATGTGTACTAATGTTAGTCATTAAAGAAAAGTAATTGATATTGTTTGTATTCCTCACTAATGATTAGTTAATGGTGACTGTTACAAGTGTATAATCACTATGTAATTAAGTTTTAGAAATGAATATGCAAAAAATATATGCCCACTATTATTTACTTATTGTGTAATTAGAGAAAGTAATTATAAGGTGAAGCATAAATGATAATTTTATTGTTGGAATAGAAAAAGACAATAAAAAGTTGTAACAACTTTAATAACTTATTGCAGTCAATAAATCAATTGAAAAGAATATAAAATATGAGCAAAGGAGGAAGAGGAAAACCATTCATTGAGAAAATTTCGATCAAATTGATATAGGAAAGTTTGATGGTGCAAAATTAAAAAAATTCCGATCAAGTTTAAGGGATAAAGATGGTACTATTACTGCTGGTAATGCTTCTACTTGCTTTTCTTTTTCTTCTTCTTCTTTTCTTCGTAATCTTTTTTAAAAATATTGTATTCTTCAAAAAAAAATCTATATGTTAGTGAATTTTTTTTTGGCATGAATATAATAATTTGTATGAGGTTTATTACTGATTACTGCAGGAGGTTCTTAATATTCTCAGGTACATTACTCAAAATTTTGATTTGTATTTTTTAAATATTTAACTTCATTATTATTTGACAATACAAATTTCTTTTTTAAAATGTATATCTCTTTCAAAATGATTTTGACAATGAACAAATTTCTTAACAAAAAAAAAAGACAATGAACAAATTTAAATTAGTGTAATGAACTTGCTTATAATATAAAAATTCAATTAGATGAAATAATTTAAATGTACAAACCTTTAAATCATGAAAAAAAGAAACAAAAATAGTACCTGCGTGAATTGATCCTTCTATATCAATAAAAATTATCAAAAAATCTAATAAAATAAAAACTAATTCTAATTTCTTTCAAAAATAATCATAGAATTTTAGCATGTAAAATAAAAAGGTTAGAATTCTGTAACCACTAACAATGGGTTCTTTTACTTTGCTTCTTTTTCTTCTCAAACGTGATTTCTTCAAGCAAAGAAAGAGAGATCTTCTCATAGTCCTTTTAAAGATATTGTGTGTAGTAAAAAGGCCATGTGATAAATATTTTTCTTCAAAGTAAAAAGCTTTCTGAAAAGATATTGCACTATAATTCTTCCAACGAGGAAATTTATAGAAGAGTAATGAGAGTGTTATAGGACAAGAAGAATTATTTGGAGAAAATATCAATTTATTTGTGAAATTCAAATCAAATCAGGAGATAAATAAGTAAATATTTATTTTGTGATTAGAAAGGAGATAATATTTCATACCAAAGGGGAGAGAATTTAACAGGAGGAAAGGAAGAACAATAAGGTAAGAATGAAATAGAAAAGAAGATAAACAAAAAAGGAATTTTTTTTTTAACAGAATAGCAAATTTGACATTGAAGGAGCCGAGATTAGTGCTGATTTTACTTCTTTTAACTTATTTGTTCTACTAATTCTTTTCTTCTTTTATTTTTCCTTAAATATTTTTCTGTTTCATTTTTCTTTATGTATTTTTAATTAAAGTTAATGTTCTCAATATTAAATTTATATTTATATATATAATAATAATACATATAATAAAACTATGCAAGAAAAGGAGTGATGTGCTATATCTCTTAAATCAGCTTTGACATTTATTATTTTTGTTAAATTTTTAGGCTTTTTTCTTATTTTCATCTTAAAATGTTGATTACAATTAAATAAACATTCGATGTGAATTTCTTCTCTTAAATTTCTTTAATTAATTTCTTTATTATTAGAATTAATAGCTATGTGCGTTACATTATAGCACAATGTGAAAAGACAAAAGTTTGAAGAGGCACATTATAGATTTTTTTTAGAACTTGTGTATGTCTCATGCTGATTTTTGCTCCATTTACACTAAAATAAAATGTTTATCTTTATGAGTGTCATGCAGGTGCTTACACTTATGTATTTGAGTTATGAAGGAAAAAACAGTCTGATGTGGTGACGTTTTTACAAAGGGTGAGATGTTAGGAGTATCGCCAGCTTCCATCCATTGTCACGAAAATAGTTACTATTTATCTAATTTTTAAATTTTTCATATTTTTTTCTCTTATACTAAATACAATATGCTTTATTATAATTGCATTCAATATATTTAACATTAATTGCATCGCTGAAAATGTAAAAGGAATCACCATTTCAGAAAATAAAGATTTTATTGCAATTTCATTATAATTAAAGAAAGAGAAAGATATTATTTCTATATCCTATAATTACATTTAATATATTAAACATTAATTCATTTTTTCTTACTTTTTTGTTTCAAGATTGCAAAAAAAGTGAGCTGTCTTTTCTCTTTTATTCTTCGTATTTATTTGCCCATTTAACTATATATGGTATTCAAATCTATAAATATACCCAATAAATGCTTATTAATTTGGAGGAAACAAATAAGGTTTAATAACCTATAAATTAGTAACAGAAAAAGATAAATGCTTAGTGGCATTAAAACCATTATTATTCTTACTCCTTCTGTTCCTAAATACTTTCTCCGTTTACTTGTAGTTGTCATTTTTTGATTTGGTACATCCATTAAAAAATAATTATTAACATGACTATTTTAATATGGCACCCCTATTAATTGATGATTACTATTATGTCTTGAAATTAATTTGGAGAATAAATAATTAATGCTAAGGGTAAAATAGGGAAAAAAAAAGTTGTTCTTTCTTGATATGTCAAAATAACAAGTAAAAGTGAAAATCTAATTAGGAAATAAGTGGCAAGTAATTCTGAACAAAGGGAGTAAGTGATCTTTTTAGTTTGGACACACCTTTAAGAAATTACTCATTCCTAAAAAAATAAAAAGTGTTTTACTAACTTATCCTTTAATAAATACCTTGAAAAAGATATAACGTTTTAATAGTTTCTTAGTTATATAAAATTCTCTTTATTTAAAAAGGGATAAAATTGAAAGAACATTGTTAATGACTTTTTGATTATTCAAAAGATCACTTATTTAAAAATAAAATAAATAAATTAAAAGATCACTTATTTAAGAACTAGGAGCTTACCTCTTAAATTTTTATGTCAGTTGCAAAGTATATAATCATCATCATACCTATAAATTACCACTTCTTCCTACATATTATATTATCTCTTTTCCATATCCATATAAAACTTTCACAAATTATTTCGTGATAGATTTAGTAAGAGAGAGAGACTAAGATATAGGTGAGGTGACACCTCTTTTTGAATATTTTTTTTTCTTTCTTTGTTTTGCTTATTTTTCAAGTCATTCTTTGATTTTTTGTTTGCAGTGAAAAAAAAAAAAAGCAATGAAAAACTGTAGGGAGAAAATGAATAATCACACGTATCGAGGAGTCTTTTTTTCATGGCATTTAATCCTAACAAACATTCAGTATAGCCGGTACAACTTCTTTTTAATTAGGACATATTGAATAATAAAATAAAATTGATAGAATAATAATTATTTATCTTAAAGTCCTAGTGATACTCCCTTCGTTTTAATTTATTTGGCCTATTTTAACTTGGTATAAAATTTAAAAAAATAAAGATGACTTTTAAAATTTATGATCTTAAATTAAAGATATGTCAAATATATTAAAATATTCTTTAATCTTGTGATTTTGAGTATGCCATGTGGAAAGTTGGAATTAAAGAGTTTTTAGAAAAGGAAAGAAGCATTCTTTTTTAAACGGACTAAAAAGAAAAATAGGTTAAACAAATTAAAATGGAGGGAGTAATTAGTTATTTAATTCTTTCTAATAAAAACTTCCTTATTGATGGTACCTAATCCCCTATAGCTTAAGACTAACTTCTACATACGTTCAAATATTAGAAGAAAATGAGCTTCCATTTCACGTACATCCATGGCTATACAAAATTATTCATTGCAAGGTAAATTTCGAATGCAAGTATAATTTAGCCATTTATTTGCAAGAGGTCGTATTTTTTTTAAAAAAAAAAAAAGGATAACTCGTGCACTAAAGGTTTGAGAAAGGATCGGACAACAAGGATCTATTGTACGCAAGTTTTGCCTTATATTTCTGTAAAAGACTTTTTTCACGACTTGAATTCGCGATCTCCTGATCACATAAAAATAACTTTATCAGTTACGCTAAAATATGTCTTCATACTTATCATTCCAATATATCTTGTACTACTATATCTTTTTCAATTCCTCAAGTTTATTTTATGAAAGGCAGATAATTATATCATGGCACCCAATAATCTAAAAGGGATAACTTAATTCAATTTTAGTGTTTTCTATATTTGTATTACTATAAATGTGTCTTCTATTTTTTCTCCCTCTTTTATACCCCCGTGTTTGCACCACAGATAGCGGATTATGTGATCCTTATTTTTCTTATTTTGTCATTTTAAACCAATTTTTTTCTTTCTTTAATTCATTAGTGTGTTATACTTCAATTATTGTAGTAATTCTTAAAGTTATTACAACAATTTAGATGTGAAGCAGGTATTACATCATACTTTTACTTATAATTTTTTTTAGTTTAAGCTCTGTAATTGATCCTCAATCTTTTCTTGATTGTAAATTTCTATTAAATGGAAATGGATTAGAGGGGAGGTCTAATATTCATTCATTGAACAAATTTATGTTAGGACTTTTTTAATTAAAAGTAGGTAGCTATTCTTATTTTAATAAATTATATAGCAAGCTTCACACAGTTGGATTTTAATGTTTTCTTGAAACGTCGTCAAAGAAATTTATATTTTGTGAAAATCACTTTATTGTTTTAAAATTTAATATTTTATTATTTTTAAAATTTAGTGACGTGTTTTATTACCGCGCGAAGCGCGATCAAGTTAACTAGTTATATAGAAATAGAAGATGAGAGGACTTATGTAAGCGCAATAACTTTTATATATGTATAACATTTACTTATGAGTATTAGCTATAATTATTACTTCATTATTTACATAACTAACTAATATATTGTTTATGAATAACTCATTTTTACATAACTAATTAACATATTATTTATGAATAATCATTAAATAAGAGTGAACGAGACGAAATAATTTATGTAAAATCTCTAATTAGTAGAAGACTAGAGGACTTAAGTAAGACCAAACATCTTTATTAACGTTACTGATGAGTGATGAGTGATGAGTACAATAGTATTATTAATACATGATTAATGCATTATTCATTAATAACAATTAAACAAGAATAGGTAAGACCAAAGGACTTATGTAAATATATATAATAATAATTTAGAAATAGAAAAGGTGATAATGACATATTTTTTTTAGTCAAGAGGGCGCAAAACTATAGGGGGATGTATTGGCGAGATTCAACGGTGAACAACTGCCCAAAAGAAAAACCGCCTGGAAGTCACTTATCCAAGGAATCCCTTTCTTGACATTTGTATTTGAGAGAGAGAGTTATGCTTAGGTCAGTTCCTTCAGTCAACTTTTTTGGTAAAAAGTGAACTTTAGGTAAGTAGGTAGTCCCGTATGAAATTCAGAAAACATTCATATCTGTTGAGGAGGTCAATCTTCAGTGTTGGAAGCTACTGCTAAGGGACTCCCCCTCATCTAGAAAGGATAGGCAATTGAGAGAGAATAGGGCGATAGTGACAGACACAGGAACTGAAATAGATTTAAAGATTACTTCCGTAAAGGAGAGGAGAAAGCTGCTTAGATAGGGCGATAGCCCGGTTTTGATTGTTTATCCTTTCCTGCGCTTGTCTTGTATTGAGGTATACCGAAGAAATGAGTAAAAGTAGGTAACAAAAGGGGAGGGATTGTTGTTTTTTATTAGTGAGGACATGCCGCTTTCATTTTCAACAATCTAATGGTAGGGCGAGTAGGTGGTTCGTATCTTTCTATGACCCTCAGAATAAGAAGTAGGAGGATAGGCAGAGCAAGAGCTCTTGAAGTCTACCCGGGCGCGCTTCTTCATTCATCCATGATTTTCTCTTCTTTTTTTTTCATTTATGTGCTATATTAAAAAAAATTATAAAAGAACTCCTTCAGTTCTCTTAATTATATGGCCACCATTCCTATTTATCTTTTTTCTCATTTTTTTGACTTTTTAAACCTATTTTTTCTAATAAAAATTTAATATATATATGTGGTCATAATGTGATACAATGTTCATCAGTAATGATTGCAATTAAATGCACATTTTTTAAATATACGCTCTCTCAAATCTTTTTGCCTTACATTTGATGTTCTCTTCTTTAAATAGTAACAGTTGATTAAAAAATTAAAGAGCTAAACGTTAGTAATAGAAATAACTATGGCAACTAAAATAATTAAAAGTTATTACATAAACAATAAAATTAACGATTGCAGTTATAATATTGAAGAGGTGTGAGGCAATGAAAAGTTATGAGGGCAACAAAGATGTATAAATTTATAATGAGAATTGCAAAGATTCAACTAGAAAAGAGTTATAAATCAATATATATATATAAAGGAGGAACTTGGAGCTGCTGATGTGGCATGCTTCTAAAATCAGCATTTCAATTTATTTATTTTCTGATTTTTTTGAACTTTTTTCTTATTTTTCATATCAAATACTTTACATTTTCCATCAGTTTGGAGTAATGATGTTCAAATAATTTAATAACCGGAAAAATAGCACCATTTAATTACGGAAATTGAAATGGTATAAAATGTCTTCGTAATTTATTTCAACTTGGTGAACTATTTGTTGCATATATAGTGGAGATCACTGTAGAAGATTCAAAGAGGACATGTTGGTTGAATCTGATAGGGTGTCAAAGGTGGCTAGCTATGCGGTGACACCACTTTGCACTATCTCATGTTTTGTCCACTTTCACTTCTCTAAAATAAGGAATGTTTCCAAATTATTCATATGAAAATGAAAAAGAAAATACCAAAGTTATCTTTTAAAATGCTTTGTTGTAAAAAATATGTTAAAATAAGATGGTGAATGGGAGAGTTGGCTGTTATAGAGTTATATTGGTCTTCCATATGGATATCTATTACAAGCATTTACTTTCACAGATGTCACAACACATACGATGTTCCTCTAAGTAAATTGATTGATTTAAAAAATATTGTAACTAAAGATAAAAGCTACATTAATATATTGTTCAAGTCTTTTGGCCTTGTCTCATAAATAATATAGATATTATAGGAATTTATGCGATTAAACTCATATTATTTATTTGTTTTGGTTCTTTTTAGAAAGAACAATATTTTTTATTTTGTGTAATACTAGAGCTATAGATTATATTTCTTTTCATCACCTCATTTCTCAGCTTTCTTTTTGTATAATATGAATAGCATCCAATAGTTAAATGAAATCTCTTAAACTTTAATGATTTCACAATCACCTAAATTTGAGGTAGCAATAATCTCATATAAAAAATACCAAGATACAAATGTACTATTAATCTCGAAGCTTCTAAACTGTGTTCCTAACACTATTTAAGGATAAAGAAAAATGAGAATTTGACTTCTATGAGTTCATTCCAGTATTTTTAGTTTTTAGGAGTTTTAGTTTCAATTTTCCCTTTATTTTCATTATGAAGTTAATTAAATATCACAGTTAGTAAAAAATTCATTAATAACCAAAAAATTGAACTAATAGATAATAAGGTTACATGGTACCTATTTTATTTTAAATTTCATTTTTTTGTTTATGAAATTTTAAATTTTTTAAAAGTTTCTAAATACAAGTATTAATAATTTATTACAATAACAATTGTTATTTTTGAACAATAATTATATAGAAATAGAAGATGAGAGGACTTATGTAAGAGCAATAACTTTTATATATGTATAACATTTACTTATGAGTATTAGCTACAATTATTACTTTATTATTTACATAACTAATTAATATATTGTTTATGAATAACTTATTTTTACATAACTAATTAATATATTATTTATGAATAATTATTAAATAAAAGTGAATGAAACGAAATAATTTATGTAAAATCTCTAATTAGTAGAAGACTAGAAGACTTAAGTAAGACCAAACATCTTTATTAACGTTACTGATAAGTGATGAGTACAATAGTATTACTATTATATGATTAACGCATTATTCATTAATAACAATTAAATAAGAATAGGTAAGACCAAAGGACTTATGTAAATATATATAATAATAATTTAGAAATAGAAAAGGTGATAATGACATATTTTTTTTTGGTCAAGAGGGCGCGGGAGGGGGGGTCTCTTTTTTTCTTCTCATTTATGTGTTATATTAAAAAAAATTATAAAAAAACTCCTTCAGTTCTCTTAATTATATGGCCACCATTCCTATTTAATTTTTTTCTCATTTTTTTTGACTTTTTAAACCTATTTTTCTAATAAAAATTTAATATATATATATGTGGTCATAATGTGATTCAATATTCATCAGTAATGATTGCAATTAAATGCACAATTTTTAAATATACACACTCTCAAATCTTTTTGTCTTACATTTGATGTTCTCTTCTTTCAAAAGATTGTAACAGTTGATTGAAAAATTAAAGAGTTAAACGTTAGTATTAGAAATAACTATGGCAACTAAAATAATTAAAAGTTATTATAGAAACAATAAAACTAACGGTTGCAGTTATAATATTGAAGAGGTGTGAGACAATGAAAGTTATGAGGGCAACAAAGAGGTATAAATTTATAATGAGAATTGCAAAGATTCAACTAGAAAAGAGTTATAAATCTATCTATATATATATATAAAGGAGAAACTTGGAGCTGCTGAGGTGGCATGCCTCTAAAGTCAGCATTTCAATCTATCTTTTTTCTGATTTTTTTGAGCTTTTTTTTATTTTTCATGTCAAATACTTTATATTTTTCATCAGTTTGAAGTAATGATGTTCAAATAATTTAACAACAAACAACAACAACAACAACATACCCAGTGTATTCCCACAGCGTGGGGTCTGGGGAGGGTAGAGTGTACGCAGACCATACCACTACCTCAGAGGTGAGGTAGAGAGGCTGTTTCCGATAGACCCCCGGCTCAAGACAAAACAGTCTAAAAATAGGCTAAAAAGGACGTAACAATGATACAGGATAAAGAACAAGATAAAATGTAGTCACATGGATAATTGGCAGCGACTAAAAAAAAGAATGGGGCACAGTCATAGACTTGAAGAGAATGCTAGTCAATCAATTCTAAATCAAGGGTCTGCAACATTTTAAATCACTTACAGATATTTCAAACCAACACTAAAAATAAAGTAAGAGGGGCTTTTTCAAAAGAAAACGCCATTGGACAGTTCCAAAGTGGTTGTCCCAAAAAAATATGTTTTGAACTCTATATTGATCTTTTGGGTAAAGGATTCCTCACTGTGACTTACTCTAGAAAAATTTGATCTTTAAGACTTGCTTGAAACAAACCATGGATTTTGCACAGTTTCATGGGAACACATTCATCAACTCAGGTTGTTGACCTTCACTGTTGGTAGAACTATGACACGAAGACATCAAGCTTTCCCAAAATAGAATTTGAGAACAATACCAAAGAAGAAGGAACAGTGGTTCGTTGATATTTAACAGTGATCAAATGACATCGTAGAGAAGCTATAAGAAGGCTATTATGAAGCCATTACTCATATCACCCAAACTAAAGATATAAACGAGCTATGGCAAAGACTCACTTCATTTCACCTTCTGTCATATCATGGAGAAAACACCACAAGAAACAAGGAACTAAAGAACCTGTTTGAGAAAGGAATAAAGTTGCAGGAACATTCTGCTTATCACAAAACAACAGATGATATTAAACTGTTCTGCTTCATTCATATTCAAATTAACAGAACAAAAAAACAAACAGGGAGAGGATTTATTAAGAAAATATCCTCGGGGCAATAATATCATATATCAGTCATGAAGAGACTGCCATGATATTTTGCTCACATCGCTTTAATTGAGGAAAGTTAGTTATGGTGAGAACTCCTTCACTCTTTTCTCTCGTATCATGGAGAAATCAACACAATAAACAAGAAGAAACTACCATAGACTTTGAGACCATATGCTAACTAGGAAAGATCGAAAAGTGACTCCTAACACTTGAACAAATTCTAACATGTTAAAAAACTCACACATGAAGAGAGAAATCTTTGGGAAATTCCAAAAAGAAACATTTATCATAGATAGGAGGTCACATACATATCCAGAACTTTAAAACTTTAAAAGGCGATGAAATAATACTCTCTCAAGAATCTCCTGGCAGGGGACTTTTGGAGATGAAGATGGGTAATTATAATATTCATCTCTGTCTCCCAGTCCTAGTTATTTCAAACAGAGATCTTATAGAGTAGTTCGAGATAGCTTCATCCCCCCATTGATGGATTACACTTGTTATGAACCAAGAGCAAATCCTTGGGGAATCCTTAGTTAGCAACTCGCTCAAAGCGCACAATTAATTCTTCAATCTATCATCTAACATGATATTGAACTTTATACTCACAAGATACGGCTAGAACTCTACATTAAGAGAAAAACAGTAGCGAGCACTGTAAAGCAAAATCACAAAAAGAAAATTAAAAGACGAATCAAAATAGCATCATCACACATCAAATCTCTAATCATACAATCAGATTTTTACTCTCAACCACAAGAACCTCACCGAAATCACACATATATCTCAGACAACACCAGCCTAAAACTAACACTGTTCTACTAATTATAACGAAAATGATGAAAGAAATAGGGAGTGGGAAACGTGATGTCACCTGTTCTTGGGCAGCAACTGAGATTCACGAGCTCGTCGGAGACTTTTACCACCGGAACTTGGATTATTTCACTGGAACTCGATTGTTTGAAGTATTTTTCTCTCTGAAACCTTTGGTTACATGAGACTAGTGGAATGCTCCATCAAAATTTCCAAATTTCCCCCAAAAGCCAGCTACCCAACTCAATGGAAGAGAGGGGTTTATATAGGAGATTTTTCGAGTGAAATTGGGGGGGAAACAGAGGGTTTTCTGGGAAATTTGTTACGAGAAATTTGAAATCCCTAATGGGATAGGCTTGGCCAGCAAGGAAATGGTATGATTTGTACAAATCCTCACTGAAAATGCGGATTAGACGCCACCTAGGGATTCTAGAATCATCTCAAAAGCGCCAGCACAACTTTGATGGAAAATTTGGATGTCGTTTGGGAATTTGACAGGGTTTGGGCATCGTTTGTTAATGTTGCTCGTCATTTTGCAGGTGTTGGAGCAGTGGAGTTAGGGTTTGCTTTGTTGTTGGGGAGAGGATGAAGGAGATGAATTACAGGAGAGGGGTGAGGTGTATTGTACGAGGCACATCAAGGGTGAATGTGCATTCTTTTTTAGGGAAATAATGGAGCGTGAGGTGTATGTATATGGATTGAGGGAAATATATGTGGTGTGGATGAATGTGTTGTTAATTACATGAAAATTGAAATGATATAAAATGTCTTCGTAACCGTCTGTCTTCGAAACTGGAAGGATAAACAAACCCACCCGGTGGACTGCCGAGCTACAAGTCCTACGACACAAGAGCCGGATTCTCTAAAAAGTCAAGGTCGTGGGTGGCCAAGAGGGCCCACTTGGAGACTTGGGATCTCAGCAGAAAATGTGAAGGTTGTAACAAGCCGGCCGGCCAAAGAGAATCAACTAGTTTAGTTCTGATCTGAATAGGCTCATAATAGGGAATACCCTAACCTTGGGAACCGGGGCCTGGTCATCCTTCGTTTGAGGTCGACGTTCCGGCTTTGTCCGTCGACAGCTGAATGTTTCGATCTGGTTCGATTCATGATCGCATCTGCAAACCTTATCCCATGGGCTTGTTTTTTCCCTGAATAAAACTATAGTCCTACCCGTTTACTTTCATAATAAAGCCATTGGTAACTGTTTGCTTTTCATTAGCCTGCCATAATAAACTCATTATTAAAGCCGTTTTCGTTTCTTAACCTATAATATAGAAGAATTATTCTGTTTTGGTTCATGAGGTTGATCCATTATATATGTTGAGAAAAATAAGATTGTCAGGATTCTTCTCTTCTAATTTGTTCATCTAATTAAAATCATGCATGCAATAGAATAATACTATGTTCATTGATTTCAAATAGTAAGATTCTTTACTTATAATCCGAGATCATACTCAGATGGATCAAGGTGCCGATTTGTTCATCACCAGGTCCACTAATAATTAATGAATCTTATAAGTATTCTGTCACTAAACTTTCTTAATGATTTATTTCATGTAGCTTTTAATGATCTTTTCATGTAATTTTAATTTATATATTCAATTACATATCAATTAAAATTTCATATGACACCTCTCTATGATATTCAATTCAATTGTATTTATCTTTTTTTCTCCTTTTTTGATATTTTCCTCTCCATTTTACTATATAATAATAACATAATAAATTACCTTAAAGTATTTTATTTTTTCTAATTATTTTATTTAAAAAGTCATCCCTAATAACTCACACTAATTCATTCTCATAACTTTTATTCTAATAATATTCATTAATTTTATGCCTTTAATTCACATATTCTCATTTTCATAACTCTTACTTTTAATAATGTACTCCTATGTCTTTTCAAGTTCATAATCCCCAAATAATATTTTGCTTATAAATTTTGACACCTTATCATAATTTTCTCATCAAGAATTTTCAATTGGTCACAAGTGAAACCAAATGATAAATAACACATATTAAAATAAGAAAAGTAAATTTTTACTTAATTGGGGAGAATGTGATAGACCTGAAAGATAATTTTAACTATTTACTTGATGATTTTGACTTGTATTTGCTAAAAAGGTATAAGAAATATTGCTTGATATTCTCTTTTAATTGCTAACATTATTTTTTAATTCTTTTTATTTTGAAAATATTTTCCTTGATGTTTTTGCTTTTTCGTTTTACTAACATGTGTCGCGCCCCGTTTTTCCTCGCGGAAAAGCGGATTTCGACGTGACAACTCTCTTTTTAGGAAGAGAGCGTGAAGAGTCGCCACCTAACGAATTTAAGGCGCGTTAGGGCGCCGTTCTAGCTAACTACAACTAAATTAAATTTTTAGTCTACGCAACCAGAGAATCGGGTAAGGGTTCAAGTTACCTCGAAAGGAAGGTGTTAAGCACCTTTCGAGGTCCACAAATGTGGGTCCCTGCCGGATTCGTTATTTATGTGGGAATAGGTGATAAGTAATAGGTCGATTAATTAAACTAAAACTATATAATCAAACAAGTAAGACTTTATTTAAAACAAGTATTTGAGCCAAATTAATTGTTAAAATCAAAGCGAGAAAATCATGCATGCATTAACACAAGTAAATAAATAAACAAAAAATCAGATAAGCGAGAAGTCAGAAGTGACACAATGATATAGGAAAAGAGACCTAATTACTAAGTGACTTAGTTGGCTACCCCAAACAAATAAAAAGAAACAAACTTAGGTTAATTTTAACCTATTCGGATCAGCGCCCGGCTCATTATCGGAGACAATTCCAAAGATATTGTCGTATTCTGCTCGGGTCGATTTCCATCATATCCGTCTATCTACCCGCCTAGGTGAGTTATTAAGATTATTATCCTGAGAGCGCACTAAACAAATGAAAAATACTAACGCGTCTTAAGATGTTTACCCGTCCCGACTTAATGTCCAAGAGGCATTTGGACTTACTATTTGGGTATGGGACTAGACAAATAAAATCTTAGGTTTCCTAATTAGACACGAAAAAGCGTCAAGCAAAAACAAGAAGGACTTTAAATCAAGTAGCATATAATGGTTTCATAGAAGCCTCTTAATTAATTAAAAGATAACTAAGTGATTAACATACTTCAAACATTAACGCTTTCGTATGATTAAACCTATAGGCATGGTTCCTAATGCAGAAATTTATTAATTATGTCCCATGAGCATAATATCTAGCAGTTTATCATGCTGAAATTGGTTTTGACATGCTGGAAACAGTTTTAACCTGCGCGTGATCTAAATTGATTTTGAAGCTTAAGATATGGTGACTAATTTATTTGAAGTGCTGAAACTGATAACTAATTGACATGCCGAAAATTTGTTTAGTCCTATAGGCATAATTTCTACTTTTTAACTTGCAAAATGACTAATTTAATCATGCTGAGACTGATTTTAATATGCTGAATTAAATTTGACAGATTTAAACATGCTGAAAATTGAAACTAACATGCTGAAACAAGTTTAAATCCTATAAGCATGGTATCTAAATGAATTAACATGCTCAAACAAATTTAACTCCTATAACATGATAACTAATTGCATTATATGCTAAAACAGATTCAGATCCTATAGGCATGGTATCTAAACGGATTAATATGTTAAAACCTTGTTTAGATCCTATAGGCATGATATCTAGATGAAATAATATACTGAAATAAATTTAAATCATATTGGTATGTTATCTAAAAGATTAAACATGCTGAAAACTTACTTAGTACTATAGGCATGGTAACTACTTAGTTTTAAAAAATGCTGAAAAAGTGACCAAATAAATTAGAACGTTGAAACAGATTGACTTATAGGCATGGTTTCTGATTTTAAACAACGAAGCAGATTTTAAGACTTAAACATGATTTCTAACAAACAATACTAATACAAACTCTATGGTCATAATTTCCAACCAATGAAAATTAATAAAATCCTATAGACATGATTTCTATGATTTACAATTAAAGCAAGTAGCACGTAGTTTGCCCCTTCCCCCGTTGCACCCCCTAATGTATTTCATTACATCGTCAGAGTTTATACAAAATATTACAAACCCGAATGAATGAATATAAAAGCATAACATAATTAACAAAATCTAAAGTTCTATAAAGATCTATCAATCCCAGGCAAACTCTTCATCGCTTCCCATCTTCTACCAACCTGTCAAATATGAACGTAGAGTTTGGAGGATCCTAATTCAACCCATAAGGCCCACCCTTGACATGTCAAGTTCATGAGGATCTCACGGATCCTAGGCAGTGCTTATGTCAAGGAATGGGGTATCTTAGGACCTCCGTTTCTCACAGAATACCACGAAAATAAGACAACAAACTGCCAACGAGGAATATCTAACCCTTTTTTTATAAATAACACCAGTTCATGACAAAACAAAAGGAGAAAAATCAGATCAAGTAAGCAAGAGACATGTTTAGGAATAAATCTATAGGCAGGCTGTCTATTGACTCAACGATTTATACGCATATATGTCGATAGTTTTACAAATAAACATAGCTAAATTAGAGAATGCATCCTAAACTACAGAGAATCAGACATATGAATTGAAGGTTACTTCGATTAGGAACTAACCGGTTAGCCGCGAACAATAGAAAATATTTCAAAGTCCAACACTTAGCAGTCGTTCCACTTTCCAGCCAAGAAGAAAAATTCTAAATATGAGAGTAGTAGATGTGTAAAGTCTCCCGATAATGAAAAGAGGGAGTTGTTTATATAGTAGAAGAGAAGTATTCAATTACATAATTCAAGGGAGGGAGAGGATTCAGAAAACCAATTAAAGGGATTATTTTCCTTAAACAAATGGGCTAAATCAATTAAGGGGAGAAATTATGCTAAGCTTACCATAATAAAGCAAGTAATAAGCTGTCACAACCAGTGAATTAAGAGAAGGGAAAATTAGTAACCAAAATCAGCCACATAACCTTTTAAAGGAAGAAAAATCAATACTAAAGTTTTCCATAATCAAATAGTACCAAAGCTGTCTAAAATTCATAATGGTGAATATTCTATACAATCTGTCCTCTTTTTTATCATAATACCTTTTCCAAAATTAAGTAATTACACCAATCAAGTCAACACATACCAAAATTATATAGGTACTAAGGCTACTCTAATCCACAAAAGAAGGAAAATCACTCAAAGGGATGACAACGTGCTGTGGTTGATCAATTACATATCCAATTTACCAAGAATAACCGAATATCAAGTTGTCCACACTTTGAGTTTGAAAGAAAAGGGTTAAACAGATCAATTTACTGAAATAAATAGGTAGCATGGTTGTCTTAAGAAATACAAGGAGCAAGAATACCAAATCATGCTTGAACTGAGTTAATTACGACCCAAAATGAGCAAGTAATGCATAGAATGATTATAAAGTTAATCGAAAAGGGAAAATAACAAGTCCTTTTTTAAGGATTGGGAGCTAAGTATAAGTTTCCCAGACATGAATATGAACTATGTTCTAATAAATTAGTAAACAAGGCATGGCTCAATATGTAGAACATAACGCAGAGGCTGCAGACAGATGTGAAATGGACAAGTCCAACTTCAGGACTCGAAACAGCTGCTTAGAAATCGAATTCGACACAGAAACGAACCACAATAATCCAAGCATGCTCAACATTAACTTTATCAGAAAGCCTCCAAGGCAGCCAACACACGATCACAAGATTCAGGCACAGATTTGTAAACAAACTCCGCTAATTTCAGACCTTAGAATCTGATGAAAGAGAACATACGAGCAAGATAACAAGCAACAGAATCACGAAAGAGACCAAACCAGAAATAACTTCGTGGTAATCCTTATAACTTTGACAGAAAATCAGGGTAAGAGGGCTTATTTCGATGGCTTGTCGTTGTCCGAACTTGCCCATGAAAAATCGATACTGAGTCATGCGTAGTATTTCCTTCGTCAGTCCCTTCCAATATTTACTAGACACGACGAGACCTTGGGATTTTGCCGGAGGAAGGGTGGCTATTTGGTGGGGTTTCGCCGGAGAAAATGAGGCGGCGATGGGGTTTCGCCGGGGTGGTGAGACGGCGACGGAGGGAGATGAGGACGAGAGAGGCGAGTTTTGGGGGTGGTTGTTTCTGGATTTGGGTGGACATTTATCATATGTGGGGGAAAGAGAGAAGAAGGAGCTCGGGGAGATGGCGCCGGCTGGTGGAAGCAGCAGCGGTTTCGTCGGGGCAGTGTTGTTGGTGGCCGCTTCACCGGCGGTGGTGGAGCGGCGGCAGCGATGGAGAAGAGAGAAGCGAGAAGAGAGAGAGAGGCGGCTGGACCGCCGCGGCTAGCGGGGGTGGAGGAACAGAGGGAAGAAAGAGTATGGGAGGTGGGGTTTTCGCCGGAGAAGATGGTGGCGGCGGTGGAGGCATTGAGAGAGAGGAGGAGATGGAGGCGGTTGATTTTGGTTGTGTGGGAAAAAATGGAGTTAGGGTTTGGGGTGGGTTTGTTTAAGAAGGAAAGAAGAAAGGGTTTGATCTCGGCCGTTGATCGTATTAGATCAACGGCTGAGATTGGATCAAACTTTGGGATTTAAAATTGGGCCAATTTAGTCCAATTTAGGCTAAAATTGAAATAAATTGGGTAGAAAGGGGGCTAGGATTTAAATAATTTGAGATTAGAAATTGAATTCGGACGGCTATTTAATAAACAAACTACTACGATATAAAATTTAGTAGATAAAATAATAGTTAACGATAATTATCAAAAGATAAATTATTTTAACAAAAGAATAAATTACATATATGACATGTAATATCATATGAAATTTATGATAAAAATAGTAATAATAGAGAATAATTATATATTTATATACTAATTTTAAAATGTTAATACGTGATTTATCAAGTAAAATTTAAAATAAATTAATATTTAAAATAATTATTATTAAAATAACAGCCCGAGAAATGTGTAGGGAGGTCAAAATTGGGTGTCAACAGCTGCCCCTTCCTTGCTCGGAAATGAAGGATGAATTATCGGGCAAGGAACGTTGACTGAGTAGCCAATTTTGTCCGACCAGAGGTGTAGCTCTTCGAAATCGGAGAAACAAGGGGGAATTATAAAAGAGTTGTGGCCGAGACTTCAGTTTTCAAGTCGCCTACATATCCCTGTTTTTACGGGAATCAGACCATGTGTAGTTCTAGATTTAGGAACGAACGAGATTCCTAAAGAAAAATTGACAAATATGAGTTTTGAATCAGGATAGCACGAATTGACAAGGTTAGAGTATGAGCAAAATGGAATGAGAATATGACTTACGCATAAAGATTACGCTTTGAGGAATTTCTCTTGGCCGTTTCTTGTCTTGCCTGCACAACTAGATAAAATTGTTAGCTCATTAATATAGAGAAGTATTGACTAATGTGGTGCAAAATAGTAATAAATAATAATGAAGAGAAGAGGCGAGAAAGCTTATCGCCTTATGTTGTTGCAGTATTTTTTGAGGAACCTCAAAAATTCTGCCCCAGTTTAAACCTTTAAAGAGAAATCGTCAGTTGTTAAACATGTGGATGGTAGTACGTAAGGATTTTATAAAAAAAATAATTTGTATATTTTGTAGGGCCAAAAGAAGATGTCTTATTGTAAGGCAAACGAGCCTAAGTGTACGTTTGTAAGGCGAACAAGCCTGAATGTTCATTTGTAAGGCGAACAAGCCTAAGTGTCCCTTTGTAAGGCGAACGAGCCTGAATGTTCATTTGTAAGGCGAACAAGCCTGAATGTTCATTTGTAAGGCGAACAAGCCTGAAGTGTTCCTTTGTAAGGCGAACGAGCCTGAACGTTCCTTTGTAAGCCGAACAAGCCTGAAGTGTTCCTTTGTAAGGCGAACGAGCCTGAAGTGTTCCTTTGTAAGGCGAACGAGCCTGAAGTGTTCCTTTGTAAGGCGAACGAGCCTGAACGTTCATTTGTAAGGCGAACAAGCCTGAAGTGTTCCTTTGTAAGGTGAACGAGCCTGAATGTTCATTTGTAAGGCGAACGAGCCTGAATGTTCTTTTGTAAGGCGAACGAGCCTGAATGTTCATTTGTAAGGCGAACGAGCCTGAATGTTCATTTGTAAGGCGAACGAGCCTGAATGATTCCTTTGTAAGGCGAACAAGCCTGAATATTAGTAGCTCCGTAATAACACAATTTAATTACTTAGTAGCAATAATAATCTGATTTTCATATTCAAGGGATCAAAAGTAGATTAACTAAACGCTAGTGGCTCAATTCAAGTATTTAGTGGCCAAAAGTAGCATAATTCGGAAGTATAAGGATAGAACATCTTAGCCTTTGCGTCAGATACGAGAGGAAGCAGAGCATCTCTTGGTGACGATTTTTCTTGATTGCGAAAATAATTTGTGATTTACACTTGTTATTCCTGCATTCAAAGAAAAGCTGTAAGTTTTAAAAGGTGAGATTGGCACATACCTTAACTTGTCTTTGTCTCTTTGCATTGTTTTGATTCTGTGAATTCGAGCTCGCCATGTATTTTGGTAAAAATTTTGAGGACTTCTCAAAAATTTCTGCCCCAGTTTAAAATAAAATATTTTATGCTGGTCTTCCCATATTGAAAGATTGCCTCCATGTAAAATTTTTGGAGGTTTCTCCAAACTCAGAAAATATTTTCGTGTAAAGAGTCTTGTATTCCTGTTTTACTCAAAGAAGAATATTAGCACAAAAGATATGGTTGCCTTGCGCTTGACCATCACGATCCTACTTTTGAATCTGCATTATGATATTATTGGCCACTTTAAAAGAATTTAGGCTTAATGAGTGGATAGCTTGGTCAAGGCCAATTCGATTTGAAAGTGAAAGGAGAAGAAATTTTTATTAGATTAAGACCGAACCCAGTAATGGGCTGCCTACATATCCAAATGGAAATCAGGTTAAATGTAGTTCAGGTATACAAAAGAGAGTGAATAAAAGTAGAAGAAGTGTATTGATCATAAGACGGACAAATAGAGGATAATAACACTTTGCATATGAGAGCCTTGTTCTCGTCAATTCCTTTGATGTAGCCTGCGCTTCCTTGTTAAATGTCTTGGAAATATTTTTGTTGGATCACCTTGAACAATGACTGCATTTATCATGACAGGATTACTGCTTAGTGATCTTCGCACTTTTATTTTGCCCTTCTCAATTAGAGTCTGAATTTTGTGCCTCAATGCTGAACAGTCCTCGATATCATGACCTTGAACATTTGAGTGATAAACACAACTTTTGAATGGATCAAAACACGGAGATGAGTACCTAGGAATCCATCCTCTTATTGGTCTCAACACTCCTTGAGCCCACAATCTTTGAAATATACTCGACAAAATTTCTGTTAAAGGAGTAAAGGTACGAGGTTTTCTCCCTTTTTGTGAAGAAGAATCGGGTGCCTGATACACCTCTGGAGAACTTTGTGGGTTATATGACTGGGGACGTTCATCAAAAATGGCGTGGACTTGTTCAAATTTTTGATGATATTGTGTTTGAGGTATAGAGGTCAATATCTTATTTCCTTTTTCATTCTGTGAGTTCTTCGATGTTTGAAAAACGGCTTGTATTGTAGAAACATCATTAATTCTCCCCGTCTGAATGCCATATTCTAATTCTTTCCCAATTCGAATTAGATTATCAAAGCTTTGAATACTTGCGAAGTATAATGATTCATAATATACACCATCGAGTGATCTTATGAAGGTTTGTACCAATTCCTCTTCAGGTACTGAAGGACGCACTTTAGAAGCTTCTAATCTCCATCGTGTTACATATTCCTCAAAAGACTCGTGATTCAATTTTCTTAATCCGAGCAAATTTAGCATAGTTGCATCGGCCTTAATGTTGAACTTATATTGTTCTACAAAGTCTCGAGCCATATTTTCCCACGAATACCATTTGTCAAAGTCTTGTTTGACATACCATGTGAGTGCTATTCCCGATAAACTCTGAATAAATAACCTCATAAGAAGAGCCTCGTTATGTCCTATTCCAACCAATCTGCTGCAATAATCCTTAAGATGTGTGATTGGATCTCCATGCCCATCAAACACATTGAATCTTGGAACTTTGTACCCTAGTGGCAATTCAATTCCTGGATGTAGACATAATTTCTTATACCTCAGGTCATAAACATTTTCAGAGCGTAATTTTTCATCCACCCTCTCCTCTAAATCATGAATCCTTTTTTGCAATGCACCTAGCTTGTTGTTCTCATTTTTGCGAGATATAATCATGCTCGGTAAAGTACCGCGATCAATGTGGGCTGAAGATATTTGTTCAGGGAGTGTATGAGTAGGGACGGATAGAGGAGATATAGTCCAAAAAGTGTTTTGCCTGGAGCTAGAAGGAAGAAGACTAGCTTTCTTTCGAATACTGAGCATATTTGTCATATTGCAGATTCTTAGTCGAATCGATGTTCAAACGCTAGACAACCTTCGAGCAAAATAAATTAAACACAAATAAAATTATCATGTAGCACACATAAGCTTGAAACATTGAATAATAATAATAATAATGATACTAAAAATAAAGAACGCCGAGAAATAAAATTTGAAGAGTGATCTAAACGCAGAGATTTGAGCTTTGTACGAAATTTATGATAGTAACAAAGCTTATGATTCCGAAAGTTCGACACGATACTAGGATGCAATCTTAAGAGCCAAGGGAATCGTAGGATGAACAAGGTCGATTATCGTTGAACACTAGAGCTCTCTCCACATTATTGTTTTCATCTAACGTTCAACTTTAGTCAACCTTAGGAGAAGTAGATTAATGCTTAACAAAGGAGGAATGCACGAAAGAAAATATCTTATGAAGAACAATATTATGGAGTCGTAGAGTGGAATGCCTTATTTATCTGAGTAACAGATTACAACTTATTGAATTAAGCTTATGAGGGATCTATACAACTCAAAAGTTGCGAGAGTTGAAAGATGATACAAACATCGAATGTTGACTATTGCAAGTCAAACTTACGATGAAATATGGACCCAAATAAATAAGATTTTGACAGAGAAAATAATATGTCCATGTAGAACGCGACGAGTCAAAGATATTCTAAAGGTAACAACTTACCCTAAGAGGTTAGAAAGGTGTCTAGGATATCCTATCAAGAAATAGATCAAATCACGAGATGATTTGTATGTCAAAAGAAGATTTCTAGAGGACAAGTTCAAATCATAACGTTAGAATAAAGGAGGATTTGACTAGGCCCTAAGATTGTATGATTTGGGCCTAAAGGAAAAAGGTACGGTACTATAAAATTACTTGCATTAAGTGCAAATAAATAAATTTTAACATCGCCTAGAGCTTGAAATTCTAAGAGTGAGGGATAGCTAGGACACGAATTAAATAATCGAATAGGTAAAATAATAACGTAAACGTAAAGATTAACACATAGCAAATAAATATATGCATCATTTTTGTGTCACGAACACGCACTTAGTTAATACATGCATGACTCAAGTATAAGGGGTGGGTACAAAGCTATCTTAGGTTTTTTAAGATTTGGATGGACACAGACTCAAAGTTTTCCTATGCGAGGAGGCACGTGGTCACACGGTAGCAAAACTATCCGCTCACCCCACGTCTATGCCAACTCTTTAAAATAGGTATTTGAAAGAATTTTGGAGAAGTGCAAAGGCACAACTCACGTGTATAGCGTGTGAAAGTGTGAAGTTCCCAAGTGGGAGAGATATGAGCGGAATGACAGTTATGAAAAGTAGTAACAAGTAGCATACGATAAAAAACAGTAACACATGAACAATTTAACAAAACAATAATAACATAAATAAAGCAAGATCAAGAAATAAAAGTAAATAAATACAGGGAAAGGAATAAATGCATCATGAGATATATTAAATAACTAGGCAAAATAAATAAATAATAAACTAATCATGAAATACTAGTGAGCAAACACGTAAGGAGAATAAGAAAAAATATTAAACATGAAACAAACATGATTATTTAAGAAAACAAATAAGGGAGAAAGGAAAAGGGACTAATCATAAATTTTCCTTTTGACGAAAAAAACAAACAAAACAAATTCAATCCTATAAAGGGAACAAAACAAAGATAAATAAACACGAAATCCCACATAAAATACAAACCCGTAATGGTTAGAACCTAAATATCCCCAGCAGAGTCGCCATTCTGTCGCGCCCCGTTTTTCCTCGCGGAAAAGCGGGTTTCGACGTGACAACTCTCTTTTTAGGAAGAGAGCGTGAAGAGTCGCCACCTAACGAATTTAAGGCGCGTTAGGGCGCCGTTCTAGCTAACTACAACTAAATTAAATTTTTAGTCTACGCAACCAGAGAATCGGGTAAGGGTTCAAGTTACCTCGAAAGGAAGGTGTTAAGCACCTTTCGAGGTCCACAAATGTGGGTCCCTGCCGGATTCGTTATTTATGTGGGAATAGGTGATAAGTAATAGGTCGATTAATTAAACTAAAACTATATAATCAAACAAGTAAGACTTTATTTAAAACAAGTATTTGAGCCAAATTAATTGTTAAAATCAAAGCGAGAAAATCATGCATGCATTAACACAAGTAAATAAATAAACAAAAAATCAGATAAGCGAGAAGTCAGAAGTGACACAATGATATAGGAAAAGAGACCTAATTACTAAGTGACTTAGTTGGCTACCCCAAACAAATAAAAAGAAACAAACTTAGGTTAATTTTAACCTATTCGGATCAGCGCCCGGCTCATTATCGGAGACAATTCCAAAGATATTGTCGTATTCTGCTCGGGTCGATTTCCATCATATCCGTCTATCTACCCGCCTAGGTGAGTTATTAAGATTATTATCCTGAGAGCGCACTAAACAAATGAAAAATACTAACGCGTCTTAAGATGTTTACCCGTCCCGACTTAATGTCCAAGAGGCATTTGGACTTACTATTTGGGTATGGGACTAGACAAATAAAATCTTAGGTTTCCTAATTAGACACGGAAAAGCGTCAAGCAAAAACAAGAAGGACTTTAAATCAAGTAGCATATAATGGTTTCATAGAAGCCTCTTAATTAATTAAAAGATAACTAAGTGATTAACATACTTCAAACATTAACGCTTTCGTATGATTAAACCTATAGGCATGGTTCCTAATGCAGAAATTTATTAATTAAGTCCCATGAGCATAATATCTAGCAGTTTATCATGCTGAAATTGGTTTTGACATGCTGGAAACAGTTTTAACCTGCGCGTGATCTAAACTGATTTTGAAGCTTAAGATATGGTGACTAATTTATTTGAAGTGCTGAAACTGATAACTAATTGACATGCCGAAAATTTGTTTAGTCCTATAGGCATAATTTCTACTTTTTAACTTGCAAAATGACTAATTTAATCATGCTGAGACTGATTTTAATATGCTGAATTAAATTTGACAGATTTAAACATGCTGAAAATTGAAACTAACATGCTGAAACAAGTTTAAATCCTATAAGCATGGTATCTAAATGAATTAACATGCTCAAACAAATTTAACTCCTATAACATGATAACTAATTGCATTATATGCTAAAACAGATTCAGATCCTATAGGCATGGTATCTAAACGGATTAATATGTTAAAACCTTGTTTAGATCCTATAGGCATGATATCTAGATGAAATAATATACTGAAATAAATTTAAATCATATTGGTATGTTATCTAAAAGATTAAACATGCTGAAAACTTACTTAGTACTATAGGCATGGTAACTACTTAGTTTTAAAAAATGCTGAAAAAGTGACCAAATAAATTAGAACGTTGAAACAGATTGACTTATAGGCATGGTTTCTGATTTTAAACAACGAAGCAGATTTTAAGACTTAAACATGATTTCTAACAAACAATACTAATACAAACTCTATGGTCATAATTTCCAACCAATGAAAATTAATAAAATCCTATAGACATGATTTCTATGATTTACAATTAAAGCAAGTAGCACGTAGTTTGCCCCTTCCCCCGTTGCACCCCCTAATGTATTTCATTACATCGTCAGAGTTTATACAAAATATTACAAACCCGAATGAATGAATATAAAAGCATAACATAATTAACAAAATCTAAAGTTCTATAAAGATCTATCAATCCCAGGCAAACTCTTCATCGCTTCCCATCTTCTACCAACCTGTCAAATATGAACGTAGAGTTTGGAGGATCCTAATTCAACCCATAAGGCCCACCCTTGACATGTCAAGTTCATGAGGATCTCACGGATCCTAGGCAGTGCTTATGTCAAGGAATGGGGTATCTTAGGACCTCCGTTTCTCACAGAATACCACGAAAATAAGACAACAAACTGCCAACGAGGAATATCTAACCCTTTTTTTATAAATAACACCAGTTCATGACAAAACAAAAAGGAGAAAAATCAGATCAAGTAAGCAAGAGACATGTTTAGGAATAAATCTATAGGCAGGCTGTCTATTGACTCAACGATTTATACGCATATATGTCGATAGTTTTACAAATAAACATAGCTAAATTAGAGAATGCATCCTAAACTACAGAGAATCAGACATATGAATTGAAGGTTACTTCGATTAGGAACTAACCGGTTAGCCGCGAACAATAGAAAATATTTCAAAGTCCAACACTTAGCAGTCGTTCCACTTTCCAGCCAAGAAGAAAAATTCTAAATATGAGAGTAGTAGATGTGTAAAGTCTCCCGATAATGAAAAGAGGGAGTTGTTTATATAGTAGAAGAGAAGTATTCAATTACATAATTCAAGGGAGGGAGAGGATTCAGAAAACCAATTAAAGGGATTATTTTCCTTAAACAAATGGGCTAAATCAATTAAGGGGAGAAATTATGCTAAGCTTACCATAATAAAGCAAGTAATAAGCTGTCACAACCAGTGAATTAAGAGAAGGGAAAATTAGTAACCAAAATCAGCCACATAACCTTTTAAAGGAAGAAAAATCAATACTAAAGTTTTCCATAATCAAATAGTACCAAAGCTGTCTAAAATTCATAATGGTGAATATTCTATACAATCTGTCCTCTTTTTTATCATAATACCTTTTCCAAAATTAAGTAATTACACCAATCAAGTCAACACATACCAAAATTATATAGGTACTAAGGCTACTCTAATCCACAAAAGAAGGAAAATCACTCAAAGGGATGACAACGTGCTGTGGTTGATCAATTACATATCCAATTTACCAAGAATAACCGAATATCAAGTTGTCCACACTTTGAGTTTGAAAGAAAAGGGTTAAACAGATCAATTTACTGAAATAAATAGGTAGCATGGTTGTCTTAAGAAATACAAGGAGCAAGAATACCAAATCATGCTTGAACTGAGTTAATTACGACCCAAAATGAGCAAGTAATGCATAGAATGATTATAAAGTTAATCGAAAAGGGAAAATAACAAGTCCTTTTTTAAGGATTGGGAGCTAAGTATAAGTTTCCCAGACATGAATATGAACTATGTTCTAATAAATTAGTAAACAAGGCATGGCTCAATATGTAGAACATAACGCAGAGGCTGCAGACAGATGTGAAATGGACAAGTCCAACTTCAGGACTCGAAACAGCTGCTTAGAAATCGAATTCGACACAGAAACGAACCACAATAATCCAAGCATGCTCAACATTAACTTTATCAGAAAGCCTCCAAGGCAGCCAACACACGATCACAAGATTCAGGCACAGATTTGTAAACAAACTCCGCTAATTTCAGACCTTAGAATCTGATGAAAGAGAACATACGAGCAAGATAACAAGCAACAGAATCACGAAAGAGACCAAACCAGAAATAACTTCGTGGTAATCCTTATAACTTTGACAGAAAATCAGGGTAAGAGGGCTTATTTCGATGGCTTGTCGTTGTCCGAACTTGCCCATGAAAAATCGATACTGAGTCATGCGTAGTATTTCCTTCGTCAGTCCCTTCCAATATTTACTAGACACGACGAGACCTTGGGATTTTGCCGGAGGAAGGGTGGCTATTTGGTGGGGTTTCGCCGGAGAAAATGAGGCGGCGATGGGGTTTCGCCGGGGTGGTGAGACGGCGACGGAGGGAGATGAGGACGAGAGAGGCGAGTTTTGGGGGTGGTTGTTTCTGGATTTGGGTGGACATTTATCATATGTGGGGGAAAGAGAGAAGAAGGAGCTCGGGGAGATGGCGCCGGCTGGTGGAAGCAGCAGCGGTTTCGTCGGGGCAGTGTTGTTGGTGGCCGCTTCACCGGCGGTGGTGGAGCGGCGGCAGCGATGGAGAAGAGAGAAGCGAGAAGAGAGAGAGAGGCGGCTGGACCGCCGCGGCTAGCGGGGGTGGAGGAACAGAGGGAAGAAAGAGTATGGGAGGTGGGGTTTTCGCCGGAGAAGATGGTGGCGGCGGTGGAGGCATTGAGAGAGAGGAGGAGATGGAGGCGGTTGATTTTGGTTGTGTGGGAAAAAATGGAGTTAGGGTTTGGGGTGGGTTTGTTTAAGAAGGAAAGAAGAAAGGGTTTGATCTCGGCCGTTGATCGTATTAGATCAACGGCTGAGATTGGATCAAACTTTGGGATTTAAAATTGGGCCAATTTAGTCCAATTTAGGCTAAAATTGAAATAAATTGGGTAGAAAGGGGGCTAGGATTTAAATAATTTGAGATTAGAAATTGAATTCGGACGGCTATTTAATAAACAAACTACTACGATATAAAATTTAGTAGATAAAATAATAGTTAACGATAATTATCAAAAGATAAATTATTTTAACAAAAGAATAAATTACGTATATGACATGTAATATCATATGAAATTTATGATAAAAATAGTAATAATAGAGAATAATTATATATTTATATACTAATTTTAAAATGTTAATACGTGATTTATCAAGTAAAATTTAAAATAAATTAATATTTAAAATAATTATTATTAAAATAACAGCCCGAGAAATGTGTAGGGAGGTCAAAATTGGGTGTCAACAACATGTTTCTCTCATTTTTCAATGATTATTTTTGTACTGTTTTAAAATTTTGTGTTTGTTGTTAAACTCTAGTGGTATAAAATCAGGTAGAACAAAATATAATAAATCGATTATTAGACACTCAGAAAAAATAATACACCAAAATATATGTTGCATATTGAAGGTTCAATTTCATTGGACGTGCAATAGAAATGAAACCAAAATTGATATTAGGGAATATATTTTAATTTATTGATAATAATATATTATCCCTCTTTTAATAGATGTTAAATTTGTTAAGTTTTATTTTCTTTCATCACTTGAAAATAATCCTCATAATATAATTAAAATAGGTGATATATTATGATTAAACAATAAAGTGAATATAAATTAAGCGAAAAAATATTGATTCTTCGCGCGGTCATATTCCCTAGTTAACTAAATAACATAGCATTGAAATAGATTGGTGTTGTGGGGCCCATAATTATATTGCTAACAACAATCCTTTTCTCAACGGTAGTCGATGCTGTTGTGGATTCCACGTGTAACACCTTTAGCTGAACTTAAGCTAGCATGACCATGAAACACATAGCTGAAGTAGCTCAACTATGGCTTCTCTTATAAATATATAAAAAAAAAACTAGATGCAATGATGTCATTTTTCTGTCTCAATTTATGTGACATAGACAGAATTTAGAGAGTCAAGTAAATTTTTTATACGATTTTAAAGTATTTTAATTTGTTAATTACTGTAATTTATAATATTTTTTATATAATTTTCAAATAATATATGTTACTCTTTCTGTTTCAATTTATGTGCCACTGATGAAATTTGGAGAGTCGACCCAATTTTTTATATAGTTTTTCGAATTTTAAGTTGTTAATTATTGTGATTTATAGGACTTTCTACGTAATTTTAAAATAATATATGTTACTCTCTCAACTTCAATTTATGTGGCATTGATAGAATTTGGAGAGTCAACTAAATTTTTTATGTCTTTTAAATATTTAAAATTATTAATTATGTGATTTATAGTACGTTTTATGTCATTTTTAAATTATATATGTTGCTTCATCTTTTCAATTTATGTTGCACTGATAGAATTTTCAGAGTCAATCAATTTTTTTATTTAAATTGTTAATTATTGTGATTTATCTTTTTACGTAATTTTTAAATTCCCCCCCCCCCCCTAATTTATGTGACACAAATGAAATTTGGAGAGTTAAATTATTGTTTATTATAATTTGTAGTGAATATTCAAAAAAAAAAAAACCTTTTTAAATTTTGTGTCAAGTCAAAATTGCTACCGATAAGACCACAAAGATTAAAAAAAAAAAAAAAACCTAAGTAACAATGTTTGTATTTTATTTAAATTCTAATTGATAAAAAAACTTAGGAATTTTAATTCATAAAAAACTTAAGATTTTAACTTTGGCTTCAATTTTTCCTTAACCAAATCAAAAGGCTGCTGGAGTTTAATGAACTGTGCCTACAAAGTCCAGTTTAACAGGACCAAAAAGTTAAGTGTTAAAAATTAAAAATTATGGCTTTACATAGGTTTGAACTCACAACCCACTACACAAAAATTGAGGCTTTGACAACCAGGCCAACAGGCAGCTATTAGTCATTACACAAGCAGCCAAAAAAAGGACCATGAAAGACTTATATGATTTTTTAAAATTTTAATTATTAATTATTACAATTTATAGTATTTTTTATATAATTTTCAAGTAATATATGTTTTTATATGACATCGATAGTATTTTAAGATTCAATTAAAATCTTTATGTGTTTTTTAAATATTTATAATGATTTTAAGTTTGTTTTTTTGCACTTTTCAATTAAATTAAAAAATAAAAGGAGATTATTAATTAGATAATTTGAGGAGGAGTCTATCAATTTTATCTAATTATTTGTCTTACTTTCTTTTTAAGTTTGTTTCAAAAAGAATATTTATTTACTTTTTTGATAACTTTTGAAGTTTAACTTTTCACATGACATTTTATACTATATCTTTAGCTTAAGACTAAAAGATTCAAAAAAATATTTAAATTTTGTGTCAAGTCAAATTTTTGAATTTTTTTTTGTCTTGAACCGAGGGTCTATCAGAAATAGTCTCTTTATTTCACCTTTGAGGTAAAAATATGATCTGAGTATATTCTATCTTCTCCAAACTTAACTTTATGGGAATATATGTTGTTATTTGTGTCAAATCAAAACTTGATAAATAAATTAAAATAAATAGTATTTGAAATTTCCACCAAGATGGGGATAATCCGAAATAACAATGCACAGAAAATTACAAATTAAAGCTTACAAGGAGGTTTGAACCCAGAACCTCTTACACAGAAGTTGAAGCTCAAAACCACAAAGCTAGGAAGCAGCTTTGTACACAAACTGCTAAAATAAAGAGCATGACATAGGCAGGTGAAGCAGCAACTGCTGCCTCTTATATAAGAGAATATAATAATCCTTTCACATGTTACATACAATTTCTTCCGATCGAACATGAGTTTTTTTTTTTTGTAAAATTTATAATGATGTTTTTTTTTTTTTTACAAAATATAAACTTATGGATCATTTTTTGTATTTAAAAGGTTAAAATCATGATTTGAAATTCCAAATCATGATTTTTGAGATTCCATCTCATGATTTAAAATCGTATGTCCAACCACTAGCTAAATATTCATTGCAAAAAGTATGGCCAAACACAATATGTACTTTCGCCATACTTCTTTTTTTTTTGAGAAGAAACTTCACCTAAAAAAAAGTCGATTTGGAAAAATTATCAAATTTGTAATTCAACCTTTGAGTGGTAATCTCTTTTATTTGCTTTTTTTTTTTTAAAATTAAAGAGATCTCTTTTATTTGCTACTTGTACTCCAAGGACTAATAAAGATGACAACAAATACGACATAAAAGAGATTAAGTAAATAAAAGAACATTAAATTCGTATAAAATTAGTTCTTTTCTTAAGCAAAGTTCATACTTTAGGGATGGAACTAAAAATCCAGAGAACTATTGAGGGTAGTCCTCTCAAAAGATTGGAAATGTGAGAATCAGCAATTTTATATATGTTCCTATAATACAAAAAACACTATGGACATTACATGAACCTTGTCCAGAATATGGAAAGAGATGTCTTAGGTGCTGGAGTGAGCAGGCAAAGGATTCAAGTCCATTTCAACTTGGTTAATGGTCCACTGCATGCTCTCCAATTTCTGTTTGGATGAGTCAAAGTTAAACCTTTTTATCTCCAAAAAGGAAAAGTAATGAACCATAATAATTTAACAAAACTCTCAGGAACTTTTCTTTACCTTTACAATGTCATGGTACTGCCTAGCAATTTCGTCAAAATGAGGATCAACGCCTTGATACTCACGAAGGCGGGAAGCCTAACATATTTCACAGTTAAGTACATGTCAGTCTTGTGATGCCAAGCACTAAACAGAGCTAGATTCTACTATCATAATGACTCAGTATATTTAAACTTGATGCTGCAGATGCACTCTTTTCGTTTCAACCTACAGTTCAGCCTATAATGAACAGAGAAAAAAGAAAAACCCTAAAAGAAGAGAAAATACAGAATAGATGTTTAGGAGGAAAAGCTGCCCCACAACATCAGACTGATGGATATACTAGTTCCAAGCTAAAGCTGTAATTTCATCCTTATTCAACACCATACCAGCCAAATAGAGACCTATATAGGGATAATGTTTGCTCAAGTATTGAGCTACTTTTGTCAAAACGAAACAGTGAAGACAAACAAAAGACAAGCAAAAATATGCAGGAAAGAACTCCTACTCCAGTGAAGTCCAATTTAATTGTCTTCAATTTCCTAGAGATCACTGTTTTCATCATCAAGGTCCTTCACCTCCGATGACATAATTTAGATGGAAAATGAAAGCTGCCCATGAACAATCTTAATTGAGGCATTTTTTGGGAAGATGAATAACATGATACCAGGCTATCTTCCCATTGCATATAGCAGATTAGCCTTGCTCTTTTTTTTTTTTATAACCAAGAAATCTCTGGTGCTATTAGCACGAGGTTCAAAACTCAGTGGATAATGGGCCGGCCCCTCTACCTTTCTTCACGTAAAATACCAGGTTTTTGTCTACCACCAAATTCAAACTCGCGATGAACACCTAATCCACTTGTACTCCTACCACTAGACAAAGCCATGGGGGCTAATAGTGTTAAATAATCTTGAGAAAATGCATAAACTACCTCCTAAACTTGGACCTGATTTGGAAGTAGGCACCTAAAGTTTGCGGGGGTCCTATTACCAAATATAGAGGGTATGATTTATCACCAAATTACCGCCAAATCTAAATTAAAATCGAAAAGTCAAATCAATAAATAATCACCTCCAAACCCACCATTTCCCTTCAAGCAACTTAACCCCATTACAATAATGATGTATAGAAACTTCATCACGAGTTCTAAAGTACTCTCTAATTGAATAATAATAGATCAAAATTCCTTAATTAACCTGCTAAAGAACTCCATAGCAAAAATTAAAAGAAAAAAACAGAGAAAAATGAATTCTTATAGAACGAGGTTCACAGAAAGAAAATCTTGAAAAAACAGGGGAAAGAGGAAAAGGGAACAAAGAGAAGCAAGAAAACAAGGGAAAAAATTGACAAAGAGTGGGTGAAGTAATTGGGTCTTCTACTAATTGAGCCTATTTAATATTTAATAAAGAAGAGAACTCAAATTAGCAAGCCAGGTGGCTTTCTTATACTGGTTTGGAGCTATACTTTTACTCTTTCACGCGCCCTACTAACGTGAGAACACAGCTAGTGTGAGAATGGGTTAACATGGTGTATTTATTGTGGTTAGAAATAGTTTCGTGGGATAATAGGACCCCTGCAAACTTTAAGTGTCTACTTCCAAACCAGGTCCAAGTTTAGGAGGTTCTTTATGCATTTTCTCAATAATCTTTGACTAATAAAGATTCCACGATTCTCCCAAATGAGGTGCGAGGGTCCAAGGAACAAGTGTAAACAAATAAAGGAAATGTAATAAGAATGAAAATGATTCATCAAACTGAGAAAAAAAACAATATTAGAATAGTATAAGAAAGTGTACCGCTTTCTCATATGCAAGTGATGCTTCTTCTGTTGCTTCAATCAAATACTTCCTGTCATGATGGTAAACTGAGTATAGTTTCTTCGACATTGGAAATGCAATAAGGATTTTTTAAGTCATCTTTCTTTACCTTATTTTGTGAAGAGCGGGAATAGTTTCCGGAGTATAAGTCTCAAGTAGGAGAATATGTTCCAGAACTCTGGTGAACAATAGGATGTGTCAGGAGCTATTAAACTTGATGACCATAACATTAGTATTTCAAAGGCACAAGTATAAAAGCAAGATATGTGTTATTTTTTTTAACAGAGTAACAGGGTGAAGAAAGTCTATTAAACTTGATTACAAAAATGTGATGCCAAATGATTTCTGGGGTTTTCACATTAAAAAGAAACTACTCTCATTGAACTTCTCAAGAAATGTTAACCTAATTTTGTGAAGTTCAGAAATTGTTTCGAGCCATAAGTCTGAAATAGGAAAATATGTTGCAGAAATTTCGCAAACAATAGAAAGTCTCCGAAGCTGTTACACTTGATGATCATAATATTAGAATTTCAAACTTCAAAGGTAAAAGTTTCAAAACAAGATATGTTGTTCTCTAGTAAGAGAATAACAGGATAAAGAAAAACTATTGAAGTTGCTGACGACCCTATTATGCTAAACAAATTTCTGGGGATTTCACATGAGGAAAAAAACTCTCATTGGAAGTACGAAAAAGGGTCAAAATGTCCTTAAACTATGAGAAATTGAACAAAAATGTCCTCCATTAATAGTTTGGTCCAAAAATGCCCTTGTCATTAATACTTTGATCCAAAAATGCCACTATTGTTACTTTTGGGTCAACAATGCCCCTTTTCCTAATAAATATATTGTTTCTTTTTTTCTTAAACACATTATTTTCCTGATAAAATATTATTTTTAAAAAACCTTTTCTTATTTTTTTTCTTTTTAATCTCATTTTATCAATTAAAATAGAATTACCCATATACTTTTTAAACTGATAATATAAGACATATAAAATCATCGGAACCTCATCATTAATTTTCACTTAGATAATGATTAAAAAAAATTCTAATAAAATAAAAAATATTTTTACTTTTAAATATTTTCTGAATTGAAGTAGGATAAACATTTGCTAATATATTCCTTGATTTTAAAGTTAATAAGAAAAAAGGGTCAGCAATAGCTCCATCGACGATATTTTAAAGATATTTTGTGATTTGACGCCATGTAATAAATTTTAGTATTTTATGGCATTACAGTACCTTAACTTTAAAACCAATGATTATATTAGCAAATGCTTATCCTTCTTCAATTCGAAAAATATTGAGAAATAAAAATATTTCCTATTTTATTAGGAAAAAGAATTTTACCGTTATCCAAATGAAAATTAATAATGGATTACTATGATCTTATATATATGAAAATTAATAATGGACGACAATATTTTTATTAGGAAAAGAATGTGTGTAAAAAGAAAAACAAATAATATGTTTATTAGGAAACAAACATTTTTGACCCAAAAGTAATAATAGGGGCATTTTTGGACCAAAGTGTAGATGGGAGGGGCATTTTTTGACCAAACTATTAACGGAGGGCATTTTCGTTCAATTTCGCATACTTTAAGGGCATTTTTGACCTGTTTCCCAAAAAATAACACATTGGGAAAATAACTTAAAACACACCTAAACTATTGTCGAAATTGGTGTTACACACTCTAAGTTTGTAGCAGTCCTATGACCCTCCTGGACTATTTTATAGTGTAATATTGAGGGTATTATCAGTTTAGTTGAACCACTAAATCACTCAAACTAAAGTGAGTGTTTACACACGCTACTAAAAAAGGGGTCAATTATCATTTTAATTTAACTTCGATTAACCCTAGGATTTCCCTAAAACTCTCTAACTTTATCTTCAAAATTATTGGTAAAATAACACAAATTATTCCAATTTCTTGTGATTTTTACTTTCAATCTACTATTTTGAAGTTATTGCTTATACGTGTGTTCACTTGCACGTCTAGCTATGTTGATTATATTCTCAATAATACACTATAAAATAGTCCCGGGGGGGGGGGGGGGGGGGGGGCATAGGACGCCCACAAAGGTGGAGTGTGTAACAACAATTTCGGCCATAGTTTAGGTGTGTTTTGAACCATTTTCCCTAACACATTACTATGAGATTTCTCAAGAAATTATACCCTTTTGGATGTAAAGAAGAAAACCGACAGAACACACTAGTTTGAAAAGATCATGACATATAAAGAGTAACTATCATGACTACGAGTCCCCTGGATGAAAATATTCAAACCCTCAAAGAAATGATAAACAAGGTACTTCCCAAATAGATAAAGAAATGAAAAAACACAAACAACAAGCAGAACTTCAACCACTGAAATGCAAGATCACAACCTTCATAGCAGGAATTGGGCAATTGACAAGGGTTCATCATACTAAGGCAGAGGAAGCAACAGTTGAACTGAGCTTTGCACCCAATTCCAACCTAACAGTAAATTAAGAAAAGAAAGAGAACCCTTCTGAAAAATTAATAGCCATATGATGTTCACACAAATGAGTAGAAGAAGTTATTCGACTCTCCAAATGCTCTCCGACCCCCCCACCCCCCACTCCCCAAAAAAAAAGTCACCAGGTGGTACAATAAACCAGAACAAGAATCAGGTATGTCATACCTTAATTTTGCCCTCATGGTCTCGCATCTTTTGCACAACCACGTCTTTTGCAGTTCATCCTATTAATGGATCCACAAATTATAATCAGAATAAAAATCTATCCTAAAGAGCAAAAAACCAGCAGCAATGTCCACAGAATATCCGAAACTAGTGAAGTATTAGGGACCATAGTCCATTAGATAAATGAGGAATGAGGAAAGGAACCTTAATTTGAACAAAAGAAACAATAGCAGAATGATAAACTTACATATTTATGTTGATGGTCCAACTTTATATCTTTAACAAGCTTAATAAGAACACCAAGGATCTGCTCTAAAACCTTGGACATGCAACATATAAAGTCAAATATTTTCTCAAGTAACATGAGCCTTTAGCCAAATCTGTGGAAGAACCTTAGAATGGTAAGGCCGACAAGAAGAAATAAATAGAAAAAAATGATGCAGAACGTCTTCTTACATTATAGTATTCTGCAAATTTCCTGTTAGACGAATATAAATCCTCACGCCATGCTTCTTCTTCTCTCTCAATCTCCTCGATGATCAACTTTACCCTGTTGCATCATAGATTAGAAGCTCCCCCGCCTAGATCTATAAAGACATCAAGAATATTGTTACATGATTATTCTCATTTTATCAATTTATATTAAATGGTCTCCAGTCTGCTTCGCTTGAGCCGAGAGTCTTTCGGAAACAACCTCTCTACCTCCACGAGGTAGGGGTAAGGTCTCGTACACTCTACCCTTCCTGGCCCCCACTTTATGGGAATTCACTGGCTATGCTGTCGTTGCATATTAAATGGTCTCCAAGCCAACTTGTGCATACACCGACTATCCCACTGGCATTGAGTACCTATTACCTCCTAGCACATGTACAAGCTAACTCTACCCACCAAAACTTAAATTGATGGGAAGAGTTCCCCTAGACCCGTCTCTACTACATTCAAACTTGGCTCCTATGGTTGTTACTCCAACTCTTCAACCACTAGATCACCTCCTTGGGGGAGGGGCGAGGGGATTTTTCACAACCTGACAAGCGAATCCATTATCCAGAATATAAAGTTTATTTTTGCCAAATGATTTATTCTTAACATAAATCCAATGTAGAGTCTATTCTTTCATGGAAATAGGAGGAATACTTCGGTGAAATTAACAAGATAAAAAAAAAATGCACAACTTGTTTTACAAATGATTCATATAATTCATACAATATAGAAAGATCAGTTCAGAGAGAGAGAGAGAGAGAGAGAGAGACCTTTCTGGAAGTCGGGCAGCTGAACTTTGACTACCAGCAGATATATCTGTAGAATCAAGGTAGGGCTATGTTCTTACATACATCTTGATATGAGAACAACAACTTCTAAGAGTTTTCTGTTATTTGAATGGTAAGAGAACTACTGAACCAGTCTCTGAAGAATACACTGACATGAGAAAATCTAGAATTTTTTTGATAACTGAGAAATCCCCGAGGGGCAGTGGAACACAGTTTTGTGTCAATGGATAACGAGTAAATTTAGAACCTATACACCTCAGCAGTAGATATCCTATTTGCACCACAGTTTGAAACATTACAATGCAATTGACAAGGTATACTATATCCATCCACATAATGATCTGCTTATGTATCAATGCTGGTTTTGTTTAAGAGGAAACAGATTGAAATTTGGCAACCAACAAACATATTGAAAGGCAAAGGACCAAGGGAAGATAAAGGAAGAGAAATTAGCAACTAAACTTACCAATGTCATCAATAGCAACTGCATCGGCTAACTTATCACATTTAGCATCTAACCGGCTACCAATCTCCCGTGAAAGCAATCTCTGGTATTCTGCCACATCCTACAGTGGCAGATCTATAAGCATCAATGGACGTGTAGAACTAACACTTAAATAACCAGATGAATAGTATTCCACATTCGTTGTAGCAAGCAGTCGACACATCAATAGAAGCACACAAATAAGATAGGCATGAAGATAACTAACAACACTCGGTTAAAAAATTAACAGAAAAAAAAAAGATTTTCCCATCAATCAAATAGGTGTCATACCACTGATGACATCTGATGTAGTTGAGTTTGCCATAAATATGCAGGAGTAATTCCAAGAAACCGATTGGGAACACCACCAACATCTGGTTCTGTTGCGTCAGTTGTACTGGTAGTGGAAGCACTGCTTGCTGCAGGAACAGCTCCAATTGCAGATGCATTGGTTTGATAAGTTGAGTTTGAGCTCAAGCTTAATGTAATGCTGGTGCTTGTGCTATCAAAAGAACTTCTTGACAGTATACTCCACTTTTCAATTTCCTCCTCGTGAATCTCACCATCTTTGGAGATAAGAGGAAGCCTCAATCTCTGTGCTGCTTCTGCAACAATCATCCTATGCTCAAGAGCTTCATAAACCTGAAGTCATTTCAGAGTCCAACTCACCCAGAGAACTTAATTACTTGAATAATGAACCCAAAGAAAAAAACTTGTCTTTATTGGTAATCAATTTGTTTATCGATACACACTCGATAGGGGGTGTGCATAAGCATTCACTACAGGGTATGTGCAATATTTTGGTAAGTTTTCGTGTATTTAAGGACCTGCAATGTAAGGGAACTAAAGGAGAGGGATCGTTTTACACATAGTTGGTAGTTAAGCATGTAAAACTGCATCGAATGAAGTGAGAAACATCAACCAAAGGCAAAATATGCAGACCTGAGGAGGGTTTTTCAATCCCAATTGAGAGTATAAACCCTGTACATCTCGAATACCACCGAGATTGGCGACAGAAAGGGCCTGCTGGTAATCCTCTACCATTGCAGTTGCTTCGATGTATATTGCCTATAAGCAAAGGGTATAATATGCAACAATTAGACTAGAAAATCCAGGCAAAAAGGAATTAATTCAAAAGAAAACATCAGAAGGCCTACTAAGGATTCCAAGTAGCGTTGCCTCTCCTTTGACATGTCTTCTCTCGCCTGCATTGCCAAATAAAATCGTCCTCATTAAAGGGCTTATCATTTTCCTTTACAAATATCTCAACTCTAACTTGTTTCAATCTAACTATACACTTTTAATATTCCATTACAAAATCAAAGGGGGGAGAGAGAGATAAAAGGAGTACGAGTTGGAGATCGTAGTAAGAGGATTTGGAGATGAGAGATCCATCAGGGGCTAAACAATGGCGCTCTAACTGATCGATCACTTGTGTCACGTCCGCCGGTAGGTTTTGCGAACCCCCCAATCCTCTTCCCATTTCAATTTGAAGATGATTTCCTCACTTCGACGGCAATTCAATTCAACTTCCCTTTTGTCTTCACACTTTACCCTTGTGCTGGTAGTGAGAAAATGATATACTAAATGTTTACTCATGTTTGAGTAGGTTCAAACTTCAAAATAGTCCCTAAATTATCCTTTATTTCATTTGCCCATAAAATTATCTTTAGGGTTGTTCAGATATAAGATATAATAGTCTTGGAATAAAATGTATGATTATTTTATTTTTATGTTTGATTGGACATGTTAGTTAGCCCTCAAATTATTTGTTCCACCATTTATACCACAGTGATGGGATAAGTTATCACATACATGGTGGGATAACTAATCTCGAAATATTTAATTTTGAATTGGTTATTTTGGGATAACTTGTTCCAAACCAAATGACCTTTTAGGGTTATAATTTTGGTATTACAGTTTTGGGACTATATTATCTCTTCTTTTTTTTTATCATCCCTGTGTTTGGACATGTGATTTCATCATCATGAGATATAATTTGCACATGCGACAAACCCAACAAGAAAGGAACTACGAGCAGAAAGACTCACTCTTTTACTGAAATTCAAGAGATTGTGTTTAAATATAGAGAAAGAGAGAGTCAGTCTCTTGAGCGACCGATCAAGAAATCAAAGATAAGGGGAATGCAAATATAAGAGATTGTATTTAAAGTCATGAGATGAAATCAAATTCTTAAAAAATCATGATTTGGAATCCAAATCATGATTTTAACTTTTTTAAATACAAAATTTGACCCATAAGTTTATATTTTATAAAAAAAATATCATTTTAAATTTTGCAAAAAAATAAAACTCATGCTCGACCTGAAGAGATTGTACATATCATGTGAAAGGATTATATTAAAGAATAACAAGTTACTATTATTGTTGACTAGTGAATCTTTATAAATTATGTATACTTGAAAGTTTGTAATCATAAATATTTATTTATAAAAAAAATGGAAATTTGCAATTTACTAATGCAGTATCTTAGAATACTATGATATCCTATTTATGAACTATGATTTACTTATTTGATGACACTAGATTAGTGTATGTGCGTTGCACGTGTGTGTCGCGTTAATAATATAATATGTATATAAAAAAGTTATTATAAAATAGCAAAAATTAATACTAAACTAAATATAACTGTTTATATCTCTTTATAAACAATATTTTTTATGTCTATTTTCTTTGTACGTTTTTGTACTCTCTCATGATCAAAGGTTTTGTCATCAATGTTGATATATATCCACCTTGAAAGTCAACATATAATTATCTATGAGAAACTAAAATCATAAATATTAGAAGAAAAAAATAACATCTTGTATATATCACGTTAGTCATAAAATATATGCAAAATAAACATAGTTTAATCAATAAAAATATATGCGAACATTAAAATAAATGTAAATTTTAATATCTTTAATTTGAACATAATAGTAACAACAATAATAATAGTATACTCAATGTAACTTCACAAGTGGGGTCTGGAGAGGATAGAATATACACAGATCTTACCTCCATATTTGTGAGGTAGAGAGGTTGTTATCGATAGAGCCTCAACTCAAAAGGGAAGCGTGTGACACATGATTGTAAGAAAAGAGACAACAAAATAGTAAAATACAAACAAATGCAGCAATAAATAATAATACACATTAAAAATACAAAACTACGGGATTATTGAATAATACTACTATGAGGACAAGAGGAGAGAAGGAGGCTAGCCCACACCCTCTCCCACACAAAAAAAGACAACACTTAGATGCCTACTAACTTTCTACCTAATACTCAATCTCCCCATCTTTTTATTCTTATTTTATAATAATAAATTAATGTGTATGGTACGTCAATTATTAAAAGAATTACAAGAAATTTGGATTATTGTAATTCAATTATAGTAAAATTATATTCTTTTTTTTATTGAAATTTAGTTCTATTACAATCAACTAAATATTTGAAGATAGGGTTGAGAGTACCTCACTTGATTTTTCATGCCTTCCACATTTAAGGTTAGGGTAGTATTTCATTTTCTATCCTTACTTGATAATATGATGTATGTCCAATCACTTTGTACAAAGCTTCAAATTATATAGAAGTTCAAAAAAAAAAAACTACTACAAGCAATAATCAGATCCCTCGGACTTACGTGCAATTGAAATAGGATCAATATTACTACTAAAAAAAGCTTAAAAAGGGACGGCCAAAAGGGACGCTGGCCGTCGCTTTTTTGGCCAAAAGCGACGAAAAAGTGACGACATCACTTCCGTGGGAAAATGGCCTGTCGCTTTTTCAAAAGCGACGCAATTTTATTTATTTTTATTTTTTTCAGAAAAGCGACGCAGTCTGTCGATTTTTCTGGGTATTTGTTTTTAAAAATTCCAGTAAAGCGACGGACAAAAGAGACGTTGTCCGTCGCTTTCTGCATTTTTTTCAGCTGTAAAAATCTGCATTTTCAATTTGCACCACCTGCCATTTACAAAACTAATTCAAATACAATCCAAATCAGCACTAATTGCTGCCACAACATTCATAAAACGACTACAACATCAACAAGAAACTAAATATGAAATAAAACATTCATTAAATACATAAAAGATCCACCCAAATGACCTACAAAGTGTTTCAAAATATAAAAGAAGTATAAAATTATAAATAAAGTGTCAAAAAACTAATGCAAACTAAAAGAAAGTCAATCTAAGAGGCTCGACGGTCTAGCACATATCTTTCTCTTTTTTCCTCCTTCCATTGTCTCTCGGAATCTGCCAAGGCATAAGTTGTGCAATCTGCCGTCACCTGATGATATCTGTATGCAAATTTACATTAAAATATATGAAGAAAATTATAAGTATTAAAGAAAATCATACTCACAAGTATTAAAGAAATTAAAATCATAATCATAAGTATAAAGAAATTTACATACTAGTTACTTAAAGAAATTTACATACTAGTGTATATTCTCCCAATCTTCGTCCTCACTTGATTCATTTTCATCAGTCTCCCATTCTTCCTCATCACTTGTTTCATATTCATCGTCCCATTCTTCCTCTTCAGTTATTTGTCCCTCAAGATTTGCGATGGCAATCAACTCATCATCAGAAACTTCTTCTAATATGTGTTGAGGATGTTCTAGATTGTTTTCCAACTCAGCATCCACTGCTTGATGAACAACTACGACATCATTCTGGTACGCCACATCTAACACATTCTCAATCTCAATCCTACCCACAGGCTTAGTTTTTATGACCACCCACCAATCAATCTTATCTCTGCACAACGGATATGGAGCGTAATACACCTGCTTAACATTTTGTGGAATGATAAAAGGATCATAGCGATCATATTGTCTCGTATGCTTTACTTCAATTATATTATGTTGTTGATTCACCTTAGTACCTCTATGTGAAGGATCAAACCACTTGCATCGATATAACACTATCTTTTTTTTCGGCCAACCAGGATATCTAACTTCAATAATCTCTTGTATGACACCATAATATTTAATAGTTTGGCCATTACCGTCGACATCACCTTGAATGCACACTCCGCTATTATTAGTTTTCTTATACTTAGAAACTTCTTCAGTTTGAAACTTGAAGCCATTTGTTGACACCCAATTTTGGCTCTCCGTGCTTAAAATTAACGTCTTCAGGTTTCCTGATCGTTAAAGAGCACAAAATACATTTTTTACACATTTTTCATGAAATATAATAATTTATTGATAATCATTCTTATTTTAGGAATTTTATCAATTTATTGATATATTTTTATTTCTCACAGTTTATTGATAATTATCCTTTATTTTATAAATATTAGGATTTTATCAATTTATTGTCATTATACAATTTTGACAATCGCAATATTTTTTACAGTCATCCGCACACGTACACAATACAAATACTACAATTTCAATTATTTAAAACACATTACATTTTATTTTATTTTATTAATCACATACCAATGCACACATTTTTGTACATTATTTATATTCTCTAATACATTCCGCAAGCACAAGAGGTCGGAGCAATTAATTCTAATACGCAGAGCAACGAATCAGTCAAGTCAGGGTCTTGTCATCTTTAATAAAGGTGACATTTGACATGACTGAATACGGCTATCGTCCTCTAGTTAATAACCTTGTGCATTGGGTAATAAGTTGGGTCAAGTCAAGGTCTTGTCACCTTTAATAAAGGTGACATTTGACATGACTGAATAGGGCTATCGTCCATCGGTTAATAAACTTTATACATTGGTTAATAGAGTAAATAATCTATTAGATAATAACCAAAGAATAAAGGGTAAAAAGTTATTATCTTTTGGATAAAAGGAGGGCATATTTTGTATTATAAATAAAGGGGGAGGGGGGCATTTTATTTGGGGGACAAAATATACATACACACATTTACATACTACACACACACCTATTCTACACACTACACTACACACACACACCCCCATCTGATTTTGTTGTTCTCTCTCTCCCTCTCACGGTTCTCTCCTCTCTATTGCTTCGCCGGAGGTGATGACCGGCGAGCTCCCGACGGGTCACCACCCCATGACCCTTGGAACTCCGGCGAACTCACAACGCCGGAGCACTCCACCACCAACGCCCCTCTCCTTTTCTCTCCCTTTCCCCTCCGTCTTGCCGCTGCCACGCCGGAAAATATGGCGTTGAGGTCTCTAAATCTGACCGGAAAGCTCCCTCAACACCACAATCCCCACCTTTCTTCTCCTTGGCCGGATCTATCAGATCTGACCGGAGAAAACATCTCCGACTAACTGGATTTTGTTGAGATAATATGTCATTTTGTATTGTTTGCAGATCTGGCCGGAGTTATTATTTCTCCGGCGGCGTTGGGTGTTTTCCGGCTACTTATGTTTATCTCTGTGTTGCTCCTGTATTTTTGTTGCTGTTTTCGGATTATTTTTGTTGCTTTTGTGCCATTTTTCACCCGGAAAATTTACTCCGGAGATGATCTTGCTCGCTACTGTTTAGTCGATTTTTTTTGGGGGCTGTTTGGATGATTTTGTCCTTGCTCTTTACTATTTTTGATATTACACTGATATTGAACAAATACTACACTGCATTGGCCAATGAAAAAACTCCCGTCGATTTTTGAGGCCTCCACAATAAAAAAGACGGATACATATATACATACGTAGCGAAAAAATAAGTTTGGGCGATGACGAAATCTTGATATTACAAGACGAAATAAAAAGTTTTATGATCCGCATCTTGGCGAGGTGATCTCGGGTGGCCAACCGATGCTTCGCAGCCACGGCGTATCTAAAACTTAATACAACTACATATCTGAGGCCATACTACAATAAAATTCTATTTTCTTATATTTACATACATATATGTATTTCTTGACTTATTTTGGTAAATATTTATTTGTTATTAATATTTTTACTAAGTGTTTATACAGGTGCGTGAGGATGCTTCCCGAAGACGATAATTAAAAGGAGTTTGAAGATCTCCCCAAAATTCATTGCTTTATTTATATCCTTGTAACTCTTGTAATTGTACAAAACTAAAATATAGTGAAAACTTTACTTTTGGGGTGTCGGGTGGGAGTGTCCCTTTATTTACTTATCTATTTTACGCGCTTAAGCAAAACTTTAAGTCGTAAATACTTTTATAAACAAATTAATTTAACTTAGATACTTAAGTTAATTAATTCATATTTTTTACGTTACGCAAACATTAGGACGTCTTTTCTTTTCTTTTCCTTCTAATTAGTTTACCTAAAACTTTACAAATAATCCTTTTACACATTCTTTTGTTAAAAACACTTTTAAATTAATATTCCTTTCTCTTTCTTAAACTCATTTTTTCTTGCAAAAGTGAAACAATATTTACATAATGAAAAAACGCAAGTCACTCGATGTAATTATTGTACAATCTTTTCAATGCATTTCTTTTTACATTCTTTGCTCCATGTATTTAACATACATTACTTATACATTTTCTTCATATATATATATTTCGTAATAGTATCTACTTATATTTACATATTTACATACTTTTCAATATACATTCTTTTACACTCTTTTGTATACTTTCTTACATATAAATTTTCATACATATAAATTTTCTCATACATATAAAAGTACATTTTTCATACTCTTATGTACATATTTTTAAATTATTGTTTGCACTTGTATATACATATTTATTACTGTTCTTAGTTATACTTTTTTCAAAAAAATATTTTTTACCTCCCCTCTCTTTAAAAAATTAAGTTTAGTCGGGTACCACATTTGTGGATTTTGAAGGATGCCTAACACCTTCCCTTCGGAATAACTTGAACCCTTACCTAGAATCTCAAATGGTTTTTCGCAGATTAAAATGCGAGTCATACATGTCAATAATAAAAAAATAGGTTTCCTTATTTTCCTTAAAAATTGGGTGGCGACTCTGTACATAATAAAAATTCTTTTAGAGTCCATAAGTTGTGCTTTATCTAACCTTGGTAAAAAATAGGGCATGACAGAATGGCGACTCTGCTGGGGATAAGAACCAGGTTCTAACCATCATAGACTCAATTTTTCAATTGAGGGAGGTATTTCTATTCACATTTTGATTATTTAATTTTTTCAAATTATTTTTGCACGCTATGAATTGTATATGTTATTTGTATTGTACATATAAATTTTTAGTTTTGCTTATACATAAATTCTTTATATTAATTATTCTTTGATTCATTATTTACTTTATAATATAGATATATGTTCGAAATACTTCTACACATTATTTATTTAATTATCACATCGTTTCTACTGAGTCTTGGCCGTACACTATCACACACTGTGGTTCACGCGAGGAGTGTTTCACTCCTCCAAAACTTCTTTGGATTCCTTAGCTTCAGAGTCGGCGCGTTTAAATTATTATGCGTCTTCTCGCAGTTGTCCGAATATTCTTTATCAGCTTAGGTGAATCTACTCTTAGAATCCTTAGGCCGTTGTACATACGATCGTTACTTTAGTCGAATTAATTTTTATTCTTTATTTGTTATATATTTTTAATTGATACTTGCTCTTTGATTATTATATATTCTGCGTTTTTATATTCTTGTGCATACTTTTTGGTTTATACATATATGTACACATGTCATCTTTGCCCTCGTCCATTTTTGTCTGACGATTTTGGTTGACTTGTGTTGAGCCTGGGACCTTTTCAATCCCTCACATTCGTTCTCGGTCTCTAAGACCATTCTTCACAATTTATCATTCTTTCCCATGCCCATTGTCGATCTTCAATTCCTCACATTCGTTCTCGATCTATAAGACCATCTTTCATATATCGTTCTTTCTCATACCCGGTGTCGATCTTTACGATCACTCTTTTGGATTTCATCATTCTTTTTCAAGAAATTTTCAATACAGCCTTGTACATTCTTTTCATCTTTATACCGTACCTTTTTCTTGTCCAAACTCACTCATAGCTTTACTTTTTTCAATACAATCGCTCAAAGTAATTATACAACTCACATACAACTAGGTATCTGTTCGAACTACGTTTTGACCTGATTCTTGTCCTGACAAGATACGTAGGCAACCTTACATAAGGGTTCGGTCTTCCATTGTTTCAAAATAATTTCTTCAGGATTTTAAAAACTGGGGCAAATTTTTGAAACAATTCAAATACCCTCTCCAAAGTCATGTTGACAGTGCAAATCAACAATTCCCTCAAATCCAAATCTCCCTGACATCAGTGTCAATATTGGCCTTACATTCAAACCTTCACTCGACTTTGATCCTAAAACATGGGACATAAGTTTCTTTTTCTCTCAATCATCGTAGATTATGAAATGTGACATTTTGGTCTTCACTTTCAAAATCAAGAGTTCAACACTCTACCAGTCATTCAATTCTTCCGACAGTGGCGAAGTAATATCAAATATTTACCATGCTTCTCTTTCTTTGTAATATTTTCAGCGTATTAGAGTAGTGACAAAACTCTGTCTATCTTTTTACATCCGTCATCTTGATTGCCTGATCAGAGTAATTTCAAAGCTCATTGTCTTCAATCGGTCTCCTCTCAGCCGCCTGTCACACCATTCTTCAAGAACAACCACCAGTTCATGACAATCATACATATCACACCCATTGATTCATTCTGAACTACGTCCTGACCTGATTCTCATCTTAGTTCATCTTGGTGAGATATGTAGGCAATCCTACATAAGGGTTCGGTCTTCCTGCTATTCTAAAAATGATTTTCCTAGGACTGCAAACTGGGGCAAATATTTTGAAACAGTCCCATGACGCTCTCAACCCTCAAAAAATAATTAAAAGCGTCAATCAATTCTCTGAAGTCCAAAATTCAAGATTATCAATATCACTCTTACCATAATCTCCATTCGACTTTAGTCTCAAAATCTGAAGACCTAAGTCTCTCTTCAAACCTCTCAAATGTCGTAGGCCATGGAACTACGGTGAATCACTTTCACTTTCCAAATCTAAGGGTTCAACACAAGTTGGCTCATTTTCTTTGTAGGCACGCCTATCATAGGATATCAAGCAATAAAAAGAGAGGAGTCGAGTCTGAAGAAGTTAAATAATCTCTGAACTTCACATGAGATAACATCTGACCTCGAACTTTTTGAGGCATTCATATTCATTGGGACAGACAAATCAGGGGAGTTTTTTTTGACCATGTAATTATATTATTATTTTTTCATGACTTTCCTACTTTCCCTCCTTTCTTATTTCTTTACAGGAGAACCATCCCCACTTAATCGGGGACGGACACACCAATGAGTGCCCTCGCAAGCAATCGAGAGGCCACAACATGTCATCTTCAAACAACAATTGGAGACGATCACGATAATGGACGATCTCCATAAACAATTGAGAAATCACAACAATGATCATCCTCACAAACAGTCAGGAGACACTCTCATCGAGGACATCACCAACACTCGACATACGAGGCATCGCTCCGAGTTTGTCTATATCTTTGCATTATTTTTTATACATATTTTTTATATTCGATAAATGTCTTAATTTTTTGCCTTATATTCCTTCTAGAGGTGAATTATTTTCTGCACATACATTTGCTATCGTATCTTCACGAACTACGTGAACCTGATTCTCATCTTGATGAGATACGTAGGCAGCCCTTCTTGGGTTCGGTATTCCTTATTGGAAAAGCAAAAAAAAAAAAATAATAATAAATAAATAAAAAAAATAAAAAAATAAATGTGTGTACATACATTTTTAGTTCGCATCTTCCTCGAACTACGCGAACCTGATTCTCATCTCGATGAGATACGTAGGCAACCCTCATAAGGGTTCAGTCTCATTTTTGAAAAAAAAAATGGAAGAAACATCAAAGTTTTGACTTGGTTGGTACCAACATAGTTAGAAGTGTGCATGAAAAAGAAACAAATGGTATGATGGAGAGGACCAATTTCGTGGTAAACCATAGATTCTTTTGGTACCTCTTAATCGCACCTTAGTGACACTCGAAAAATTCTCTTGCATGCATCTAAGATAAGAACAAAACCAACCTCATCGTTTCCTGTGCATTGTGTGGCGAGCATTAGATTAATTCATTGCATTGCATTGATGATCTAGAACTTGGCCTAAATGTTTGTTGAGGCGAAATCCTGAGTTACACTTGATTTGGGAAAGGATCGTAGGCCTTCTTTGACCCGATTGAGCCTTTCATAACCTACCAAATGACATTATCCCTAGCATTCCCCCTTTGAGCCTAAAGCCTTTTCTTTGAACAACCACATCTCAGCCTATACCTTTCTGAGTGCTTACATGCACTACCCTCTTTTGGCCCGACCTCCCTGAGCGCATTAAAATGTGCAAATTGCGGACAAAGATTCAAGATCAAAGATGCCAAAGGCAGAAGATGCAAAGTCCCAGAGGAATAAAGATGAAAATACGACTTCAAAGAAGGAGTAAAATTCCCCACAAATCAAAACATAGAGAAATCCCAAAAAAAAAAGGGGAAAAAACACTCCAACAAATGTGGAGAAATTTTTTTAAAAATAAAAAATAAAATAGAAGAGGAAAGAACTCCAAGAGGGGAAAAAAGACTCCAACAACGAAAAGGAGTCGATACAAATTCAAAGAAAGGGATTACGAGACAAAGAAGATCAAGCGTCCAAATGCAACAAATGTCAAAGCACAAATATAGTGCATGCTCAAGGGAGGATTAGTCACTTTTATCCCAAATAATATCCTACCCATCCCCAAGCCTACATTACAAGCTGATAAAAGCCCTACATGATCCTATTTCAAGTGTTCTCACATTAGTGGATACTTACATGAAGGCCAAGCCTATGGTATCACAATCGCATGCATTGAACATCCTTCTGAGTGTGAGTGCACTTCTCAAAATGTCCTAAAATCAAAATACTCAAATGTGTGAAGAATAGGACTTTCTTTTGGTGAGGCACGTGAAACATGAGGAAAGGTATAGTTCAAAATCTTTGTTTGAATCAAGAGGAACAAATCTTGTCGATACTTAGGTACGTCTGAGGTGCCATTTGAAACTATTGGAATTACCCGAAGTTGGTCTCGGTTTAGCTGGGAAAGATGGTGGAATTCTTATGCATAAGACTAATTGTTGCTACCAACTGAAAGTCAAGACATGATTTTCTTTTCAACATTCTTACAACCAAAAAAAAAAAAAAAAAAAAAAAAAAAAAAAAAAAAAAAAAAAAAGGTTTTCTTCCTTTACAGGCGCCCACCTTCTAATGCGGGTATTTACAGTTCAGTACTTTTACAGGCGCCCACCTTCAAATGCGGGTATTCATTAAGCTCCGGCACACAAATCGGAGCATGCATTGAGATCTTGGTACACAACCCAAGACTCCATTTCATTAACGCTCCGGCACACAAACCGGAGTATGCATTGAGATCTCGGTACACAACCCAAGACTCCATTTCGTTCAAAGTTCCGGCACACAAACCGGAGTATGCATTGAGATCTTGGTACACAACCCAAGACTCCATTTCATTAACGCTCCGGCACACAAACCGGAGCATGCATTGAGATCTTGGTACACAACCCAAGACTCCATTTCATTCAAAGCTCCGGCACACAAACCGGAGCATGCATTGAGATCTTGGTACACAACCCAAGACTTCATTTCATTAACGCTCCGGCACACAAACCGGAGCATGCATTGAGATCTTGGTACACAACCCAAGACTCCATTTCATTAACGCTCCGGCATACAAACCGGAGCATGCATTGAGATCTTGGTACACAACCCAAGACTCCATTTCATTAACGCTTCGGCACACAAACCGGAGCATGCATCAGGATCTTGGTACACAACCCAAGACTCCATTTCATTAACGCTCCGGCACACAAACCGGAGCATGCATTGAGATCTTGGTACACAACCCAAGACTCCATTTCATTAACGCTCTGGCACACAAACCGGAGAGTTCATTGAGATCTTGGTACACAACCCAAGACTCCATTTCATTAACGCTCCGGCACACAAACCGGAGCATGCATTGAGATCTTGGTACACAATCCAAGACTCCATTTCATTAACGCTTCGGCACACAAACCGGAGTATGCATCAGGATCTTGGTACACAACCCAAGATTCTATTTCATTAACGCTTCGGCACACAAACCGGAGCATGCATCAGAATCTTGGCACACAACCCAAGATTCCATTTCATTCAAAGCTCCGGCACACAAACCGGAGCATGCATCAGAATCTTGGCACACAACCCAAGATTCCATTTCATTCAAAGCTTCGGCACACAAACCGGAGCATGCATCAGGATCTTGGCACACAACCCAAGATTCCATTTCATTAACGCTTCGGCACACAAATCGGAGCAGGCATCATAATCATTCTTTTTCCAGCAAGTACACAATCTTGCATCCCCAGCGTCTCACAGCTCGACATTGGGGCAATTTTGAAAGAGACATTGGGAATATGTAAATGCTTCTGTTCCCAAATAGTCTTTTTCTTTAATTATTTTTTCCAGGGTCGTCCACCCCGAACAATAGGACAAGAGGTAATTTGCCTCAACTTTTGAACTACACCTGGCCTGATCTTCGTGTAATTCGAGGTATGTAGGCAACTCTAAATCAGAGTTCGGTCATATTTTCATCATAATTCTTTGTCGAGCAAAATTGGCTTCATGTCAACGTTTTCGCCCAAAGATTCTTACATCATCTTTAGTCGAAAAGGGGCAAACTGTTGACACCCAATTTTGGCTCTCCGTGCTTAAAATTAATGTCTTCAGGTTTCCTGATCGTTAAAGAGCACAAAATACATTTTTTACACATTTTTCATGAAATATAATAATTTATTGATAATCATCCTTATTTTAGGAATTTTATCAATTTATTGATATATTTTATTTTTCTCACAATTTATTGATAATTATCCTTTATTTTGTAAATATTAGGATTTTATCAATTTATTGTCATTATACAATTTTTGATAATCGCAATATTTTTTACAGTCATCCGCACACGTACACAATACAAATACTACAATTTCAATTATTTAAAACACATTACATTTTATTTTATCTTTTTATCACATACCAATGCACACATTTTTTGTACATTATTTATATTCTCTAATACATTCCGCAAGCACAAGAGGTTGGAGCATTTAATTCTAATACGCAGAGCAACGAATCAGTCAAGTCAAGGTCTTGTCATCTTTAATAAAAGTGACATTTGACATGACTGAATACGGCTATCGTCCTCTAGTTAATAACCTTGTGCATTGGTTAATAAATTGGGTCAAGTCAAGGTCTTGTCACCTTTAATAAAGGTGACATTTGACATGACTGATTAGGACTATCGTCCATCGGTTAATAAACTTTATACATTGGTTAATAGCGTAAATAATCCATCGGATAATAACTAAAAAATAAAAAAGTTTAGTCTTTTATTTTTTGGGCAAAGGGGGGTTTTATTTTATATTATAAAAGGGGGGAGGGGGGCATTTTATTTTGGGGGGACAAAAATATTATACACACACAATACACACACACTACACATACACACACTTTACATTCACACACACACACACCCCATCAGATATTTTCCCTTTTCTTTTCTCTAAAGCCTCAAGTGGCTCTCTCTCTCTCCCGGCTCTCTCCTTCCGCCGCTGCCTCGCCGGAGGTGGTGACCGGCGAGCACTCCACCACACGGCCACCAACGCCCCTCTCCCTTTCTCTTCCTTTCCCCTCCGTCTTGCCGCTACCACGCCGGAAACCATGGCGTCGAGGTCCCCAAATT
>QJPP01000662.1:0-158032 GCA_003996215.1 Jaltomata sinuosa | reverse complement strand
CGAGCTTGTGTACTAGATTTTAAAGGGAGTTGGGATGACCATTTGCCACTAATTGAGTTTGCTTATAATAATCGCTTCCATGCAAGCATTCAAATGGCTCCTTATGAGGCTTTATACGGGCGAAAGTGTAGATCACCAATTGGATGGTTTGAAATTGGAGAAGCAGGATTATTAGGGCCAGACCTAGTTAATCAGGCAATGGAGAAGGTGAAACTAATTCGAGAAAGATTACTAACAGCCCAGAGTAGGCAGAAATCATATGCAGATGTGCGACGTCGGGATTTGGAATTTAATATTAGTGATTGGGTTTTCCTAAAGGTATCGCCTATGAAAGGCGTTATGCGATTTGGTAAAAAGGGAAAGCTTAGTCCAAGATATATTGGACCATACAAGATCATTCGGAGGGTAGGAAAAGTGGCATATGAGCTAGATTTACCCACAGAATTGGAGACAGTCCATCCTGTATTTCATGTATCGATGCTACGAAGGTGCATAGGAGATCCTTCACGTATTATGCCTATTAAAGATGTTCAACTTTCTAAAGACTTATCCTATAAGGAAGTACCAATTTCTATCCTAGATCGTCAAGTTAGGAAGCTCAGAACCAAAGAAGTAGCCTCAGTAAAGGTGTTGTGGAGAAATAATAATATCGAGGAAATGACGTGGGAAGCCGAAGAAGAAATGAGGAAAAAGCATCCCCGGTTATTTATGACTTGAAGATAGTATAGAGGTAAGTCATATTCTTATGTTCTTGATACTCTTCCAACTATGAAAATATGATCAGGTTTGAACATGTGAAAATGATTACATTTAATTGTATATAGTTGTATCGCCTTGTGAGGCATCGTGCTAGACTTTTGCTGAGTTTCAGGTTTTTGGATAGTCCCAATTATAAAGGAAACTCTGTCAAAATTTCAAAAAACTCCTAAGGGACTAGAGCTCTATATGCATTACCCTCATTCGAGGATGAATGATTCTAAGGGGGGAAGGATGTAACACCGCGTACCTTTCAAACCTATGTGACTAAGTAAATATCAACGAAGGTATTTGAGCACGAGATTGTGAAGGGGTACTATGGCCTAGAATTTGAAATGGTCAAATGTATATAAGTGTTAAGTTAAAGAATAAGGATGAGGTTTTTGAAAATGAGATAAAACAAGTGAGGTGCTTGCTCGACTTATCTAAGCTCTTAGGTGACAAGTAGGTGCATCACCTACCTACGCTAACGAACTAAGTTTCGAGGGCCGATTACGGGCCGCAACACCATGGATTATTAGACCTAATGGTAGCCCAAATGAAGCTTAAATTTGGCCCATCAAAGCACAACCAAATCTGGCCCAAACAACTACAAAAGGTAGCCACCAATATTGACCACATTTTGACCCAAGAGAAGCCCAAAATCAGCCCCAAAACTTAACCCTTTTGAGGCCCAAGCAAAGGGTAATTTAGGCCCAAGTTTCTTGACCCATTTTGGCCCAAATATACTCAAAAAAGTCGGCCAAAAAGGTCCCTTTATATAGGGCTTTTGCTGATCAATGTTCATCACAAAAAAGCTGGAAAATTCTCTCTTATTTCATTTCCTTTTTGGCAGCCCTTCTCTCCCTTTAGGGTTCTAAGAAGACCAAGATTAATTGAAGATTAAGGTGAGTTAAACAACTTGTTATCTTGGTATTAATCTACTACATATATCTAGGATATCCTATGGTAAGAAAGACATGAACTATGGCAGCCCCTTTCTTATGATTTAACACATGGAAATTGTGTAACAATTAAGAGATTTCTTCTTCTCTTGTTGGTGTATGTGTAGGGGGTACTAAAGCTTTTAAAGCATCAATAAAAAGAGGATAAAAACACACCTTCAAGTGTGGTAAGTACTCTGCCCATAATGATATTTTTGGATTGAAGTTCGGATAGACAATTGTTGTTGAATTGTTGTTAAGAACTCACGGGACGGCGATCGGAAGCCGTGAGTTCAATGTGTTGCTATTGTATTTCGGTATGGTGGGTTGTGTAGGGGATGTTTGATGTGTTTTGTATTATGGGGGGCAGTAGGTTGGTGTGTGTGTGATGTATATTGGATAAGGGGAGGAAGGTGTGACGATACACCTTTAATTAATGCAAAATACGTAAATCTGCCTGGAAAATGTTTAGCTACTGTTTTGGGAGTGTTGCAGCAGGTTTAAGAGCTAATATTAGCTTCATTATACCATTGTGTTGTAGATTAACTTAATAAGGGAAAGTCCAAGTTGTGGTAAGCGCAATCTTCGGAAGGAACGAGGTATGTTAAGGCTTCTTTATTCCTTATCGGCATGAATCTAGAAATAGAACTCTAAATATCCGAAAGAAGGAATTTGAGTATTTTGTTGTAAGAGAGCTGATTTGGTAACTCAACAAGTCTTAAGGAACTAATTTATACATTATGGTGATTCAAGTCGCCTTCTTATAAAAATCTGATTCTTTTTGCACGAAATGTAAGTTATCTTTTTGTCAAGTTTCTTCTTTGTATTGTGATCTCTAATCAAGCTTTAGAAAGTATACAAGGAAAGTTAGAAAGTCAAATCCCCATTTATATGTGTTTGGTATGTTGATTCCAACACCTAGTAAGCCAAGGCTAAAGAAGTTATCTAAATGAACCTTCATAAATAACAAGAATAGCTTTAAAGGTCAATCTAGTAATACACTTATTTTGTGTGGTTTGCGTGTTAGTGTGCACCGAGGTGCTACTGCCATATTGAGGCTATTATATACATAGTGTGCACCGAGGTGCTACTGCCATATTGAGGCCATTATACACATAGTGTGCACCGAGGTGCTACTGCCATGTTGAGGCCATTATATACATAGTGTGCGCCGGGGCGCTACTGCCATATTGAGGCTATTAAATATAGGGTGCGCCGAGGCGCTGTTGTGGTTCAGTGTGGGTTATAAAGAGTGAGTTGCAGCGTGAGTTAATGCATGTGTTGTGTTCTAAAAAGAATAAAGGAGAAAGAGCTTAACGAGTCTTACCAATTACAGTTTACAAGTTTCATATTTTATCTTGTTCAGATTTACTACTTGCGACTTGCTTTTATGCTTCTACCTTACATGCCAGTACATTATTGTCGTACTGACGCCCCATTGCCTGGGGGCGCTGCATTCATGCCTGCAGGTCCAGACAGAAACCCAGATAGACCTCTTCAGTAGAAGTTGCGGAGTTCAGCCATTTTGGTAAGCTCCATTCTTCCTGGAGCTGACGAGTCAGAGGTCTAGCTTATATTTTGACCAGGTTATGTATATGTACAGCTTATGGGTAGTCCAGGGCCCTGTCCTGGATATGAGATATTTTACTTACTCCTAGAGGCTTGTAGACGTGTATATGTACATCAGTGTTGGGTATGGCCTTGTCGGCCTTGTTATTAGTTATCTACTATGATAATAGCCTTGTCGGCCTTGAGTTGCTTAACTACTATTGAGCTTTCAGTGTTTCCAATTGTAATTCTTAGAGACCTTGTCGGTCTCAGACCCCCAGCAGGTTCAACAGAGATACACTCTATTTTGGCACCCTCGGCCTTTTGGGGCTCCGGGTGTCGGTCATGCCTCCCATGGTTTGGGGCGTGACATTATCGGTCTCCCAGTACAAGAAAAAAATGTAGAATAGAGTCCCGCGGATTGGTATGTAGACGTCCACATCTAATCCTAGGGAAGCTATGAAGAATTCTAGGAAACATCTCCCTTCTTTCATTCCTTTTTGTGCGGTTCTTTCACTTGCTTGTATGAGTTGAGTCCAATTGGTATCTCTCAATTCCAATTGGTATCTCAATGAAGTAAGGATGTCATTGGACTCCGGTTGCAGTAAGACAAGCAAGGAAAATTGGAACCGAGAAGGTTCCAATTGGTATCTGGCCTGGGAGGCTATATAAAGGATGGATGAATCGGCTAACGGTCATCCATAAAGCGAATGAAAGGTGATGAAACTAGTTTGATTGAATGTCAGTGCTTGAGACTCGTGATTGTATGTATTGCATTGTTTGAATGACTGCAATTTTGTGGTGTGTAAGTTGAGTTGCCTTGAAATTTGTAGTTAATGAAGAGTCTTAACTTGGTTATGTATTAATGATGGAATAAATTCTTGTTTTGTAATTCAAGTGGAAAATAGTATGCTAAATGCTGGGCAGGGTCTTATCATTTGTAAAAATGATAAGGGAAAAGGGTATACATACTTGTGGGAACTCAGGTTTCAAGTGGTTGGTATGTGAATAAATACCAGGGACAAGGGCTATTATTGATTAATAGCGGGAGTTATGGTAAGGCATGGATGATCGACTAATGGTCATCCATGGTACGAATAGAGAGTAAATTGTGTGACTTGATTTGGTTGTAACTTTAAGTTGAAATGTTACGTGTACAACTCTCGTGTGACTTGCTTGAAATGTGTGTAAATTGTTGTCTGTCGTGTATGTTGAGTCTGCAGAGGGCCATTAAGTTGAAAATTCTGTGTACCTTAGGATGTGATAAGTTGTTAAGAGTCTTGATTTAAAAGTGGTACTGCATTTTGAAAAAGGGCTTATCATTGGTTAAGATGATAAGGGATTGGAAACTGTGACTGTAGGGAAGCTTCAGTTTTAGGACAGTCGGGACTTGGTTGGGAACCATGGGAACATGGAAGTCATTAGTGTGTAATGGCGTGAAGATATTGTTGGGAATAATTGTCTAGTGTTAACTCTTTGTGATTGATAGTATTTTATGTTGATTTGTGATGCGTTTGATGCCGGGAATGGTCTTAAGGGTGGTTTAAGACTATGGCGGAATTTACAGGATTAAACAAAGGTAACTGGAAAGGGGAAAGGATACACTTACTGAAAATTTCAAGTTTCTGGGCTGTTACCGTCGGGACTGCGATAGCGGTATAGTTATCGCTATGGCAGAACCGCTATAGCGGAGCGACCACCGCTATATAGGAAGAGAGAAAGGAAGAAGCCTCACCCATGTTTTTCCCCTATTTTCATTCATTCCCGGGGCATCTAAAGGCAACGGTTGCCTTATAGGCTGCCATGTGAAACAAGGGAATCGACTATAGAACTTATATAGCATGCATATAAGGTAAATTGCCTGAATACTTAGCATCCATGCGTGACCAAAGGAAGGGGGTAGATATGGTAGCCCGGGACATTAGTAAAATTATGATGGACCATTGGTGGGAATAGTCACCTATGTAGAGTTGGGCAAAATGACCCGTGATTGATCGAGTAGTGTTGGACACTACTCATAGGCTATGTGATGAGGTGATTATTGACTGGTTTAGTGTTGATTATCCTTAGTAGTAGGGTCGATTGAAGGAGCGGGGTTATTAAATGGGTTTCTTTAGCATTATTGTGTCTCTTGTGACCATGATAATACCCAGTGTTACTGCTCGTTAAATGGTGAGCATATTCTCGCCACAACATTGGTTGGGGTGTAAGCGCCCGGGTAGAAATTCCCCCCCCCCCCTAAGATGAGAGTTGATGAAAATCTCAAGGTAGGATGAGCCCAATGAGATCCTCATTGTTGCGTGGTTTAGAGATACGTGGTGTCTCGGGGCATAGTGTTGATAGGAGTAAGGTGACAAGATGATATGTGAGGGGCATAGTGTCGCGCCCTATTTTGAACTGGCCAAAATATGTTTGCTACATCCGGCTCTTCTACCTGGTTTTAAAAAGGGTTTAGAGTCGCCACCTAATCTTTTTAGGAAAAATTAGGAAAACCATTTGTTAATGTAAAACTCTCTTTTTAGTCTGCGAAAACCAATGAAATTCTAGGTAAGGGTTTTGGTTACTTGAGGGGAAGGTATTAAGCACCCCTCAGAGCCTATCCGAAGATAGTCCTTAAAACTTAGTTTGAGAAAAATATTTAGGGATATTTGTTTAGCATTACTTGTTAAAAGAAAAATATTTTGAGGATGTAATTTTTAATAAAATAAAAAAGGGAGTAAATTAAAATCATTTCTTGTGTTTAAAAGAAAGTATGAGGTATATAAAAGTAAAAAAATATATGTATACAAAGCGGTATAAGATGTAAATATAATTTAAAAAGTAAAAATATAATATTTTAAAATAGTATAAAATATATAAAAGTGTAGTAGAGTATATATGCATGGAAATAATATATGTGTAGTAATTAAAAATAGTGTGCATAAAGAGTATGTATACAATGTGTAATAAAATAATAACTTATAAACATGTGTATATGTAGTGAAAAATAGTATGTGGTAAAAATAGGTGTAGATATGCGTGTGTGTAAAATAGTATGAGTGTAAAAAATATATATGTATGTCAATATGCTCGAATGTATGTATGTAAAAATAAGTATATGTACAATACGAAATAATATAATTGTAATATATATGTGTGGTAAAATATATAGAATATAATGACAATGTAAAAAATATGTTTGTAAAAAATATTAATACATATACCTCATACTTGCAATTTTTCTTTTGGAGAATACTCTGAAATGGGATAACTGTGGGTCAAAATTTTATACAAATAATATTAGTAAAAACTGAGTTGAAATGATTATTGGTGCCAAAATTGTAATAAATTTTTTTTAAAATGATTATTGGTGCCAAAATTTATTAAAAACTAATATAAAAATAAGAAAATTATTTTGGAAAAGTCCTCGGGACTAAGAAGCATAAAAAATTACTTATGGGAAAAAGGAGAGCCAAAATTGGGTGTCAACACATAGTACCCCGTAGAAAGCTTCCGTAATGGAGTTCGGGCTAGTAGGACTCCGGGTATAGTGGGAAGGGGATCGCCATGGTGGGATCTAGTCCCCTTGGCAGGAAAAAATTGTGTTGTTCGTTAGTTGAATTTCTTTGGCTCCGGTGTTTCAATGAGGCCCCGGATTTCTTGGGCACTCGGGGAGGGGTACTCTAGTTGCCTTGTGTAGCTCGAAGGAAGAGATTCCTTGATAGAGCGAAAGTGAGTTAAATCTTTGGCTGAGTTGTATATACCAAGGGATTGGGAGGTTTTTGGTGGTTTGCGTAAGGTTATATTTACGCTATCGTGGTAGAGCATTAAGATTGAGGGACGAGTTTGTTCTTTCCCTCTACCATAGAGATCGTTCGGGGATGAACGATGGGTAAATTGATATCTGTTGTAACGACTGAGTTCGTCATTACGGGTAAACCATTCGTGCCAAGTTTCGAGTTAGAAAACTTTCGGATTTGGGAGTTGAAAATTGTGGGCTAGGCTAGTCTCGACCGATTTTGGAGCGAGGTAGGGTCTAGGATAATACGGGTAAGGATTGGGTTAGATATTTTGGTTCAAGCTAGTTTTTCTTGTAGCTAATACATAAAGGAGTCCGAGGGACTTTTTGGAATCGAATTTGGGTAAATAGAACTCCCAGAATCACGTTTAACGTGAAGGGATTATTTCGGGTCATCGGGGGAAGTAAGTGTGTTGTAAAATCACCAAATCTTGGAGATCTTTAGACATTCTGTCCGTGACGAGCGCAACGGTCCGCCATAGCAACCTCCGCTATAGCGGTGGAAAATACTGCTATAGCGATGGTCAAGGCGCTCAACGCCACTTAAGACTGCTATAGCGGAAGTCATCTGCTATAGTGAGACCTCTATAGGGGAGCGACGTGACCAGAAAACCCAGAAATGGGTTTTTAATTTCATTCTCTTCCCTTCAGCCCCAAAAATAGATGATAGCTATTCAAAAAACCCTCATAGGCTGCTCCAAGGCTTGGGAGCCACGGGGAGGAGGAATTATGGTAAAAGGGATGCGAAACCATGGATGAAAAGTTGTTTGAGAGGTCCGAGAAGGGCCGTACACTGGTAAGTAATACTACGGGTATACGTGGTTTTGTTGGGCAGTTAGCTGGGTTAAGTCTGAATATCTATTCAAGGCGGTTGACTTGGGTAAGGGAAGGGTAGTCCAAGTATGGATATTGTTATTGGTAAGGATTAAGTGAGGCTTGGGAAATCTAAGGATAAGGTGACTTGGAAAGTCTACGTGTCAAGGTGACTTGGGAAGTCTAGGTGACAAGGCGACCTTGAGAAGTCTAATTACGAGTGAGACTTGGGAAGTTCTAGATGTCAGGGTCAAGGTTAAAGGTGAAGGAGGGAGCTATAATGTTTATTTCATGTTTTTCCCTATTTTCCTAATTGATGGTACGTGTGGATTCAGGTCGACCGATGATGCCTACCAGTATGTGTGGTTGTACTGACTCTACTCTTGCTATACCTTTTTGGGTATAGTCTGGTTGCAGGGTTGGTGACGTTTCACAGGTTCAGGATTGCGGTGATCTTCCAGCTGCTCCTACTTCCTTCTATGGTGGGAGTTGTGTCCATTTTATGTCGTAAGCTCATCTTGTCGAAGCTCTTGTACCGGCTTAGACTAGGTTCTGGGGAGGGTGTTTATATGGTTAATAAATTTTCGCAAGTTTTAAAGGTTGTGTAATTTTCGAAAGCTGTTGTATAAAGATTTCCAAACATTTGTAAAGGGATTTCTCATGTATTAAGAAACTTATTTAATGGTTTATTTTCTTTTCCGCATTGCCTATTTATTCGGGTGGTAAGGGTTCTTCTATCTAGGTGGATTAGAGTAGGTGCTCGCACGGCCCGGTAGTTGGGTCGTGACATGCTGAGAGCATGTGTGATGGACATTGGGGGTCATTGTGACCAGTTTCTACCGTTGTGCGAGTTCTCATACAACAATAGCTATCACTCAAGTATTGACATGGCACCATTCGAGGCGTTGTATGGGAGGAGTTGCAGATCACCGGTTGGGTGGTTTAAGGAAGGCGATGTAAATCCTTTGGGAGTGAAATTGGTAAAGGAAGCATAGGAAAAGGTAAGGGGCATTCAGGCCAAATTGTTGGCTGCCCAAAGCAGGCAGAAGGAGTATGCAGATCGCAAGGTCCGGGACATGGAATTTCAGGTTGGTGAACAAGTATTGTTGAAAGTGTCACCAATGAAGGGAGTTATGCAGTTTGGTAAGAAGGGCAAGCTTAGCCGTCGATTCATCGGTCCGTTTGAGGTTCTTGAGATTGTGGGGCCAGTGGCTTACAAGTTAGCACTGACGCCTAGTTTTTCGGGTGTCCATCCGGTATTCCATGTATCCATACATAAGTGATACCATGGGGATGGGGACTACATCATCAAGTGGGATGAGGTGCTTTTCGATAAGGATCTTCGTTATAAATAGGAACCAGTCTTGATTCTTTCTCGGGATGTCCGGAGGTTGAGGACAAAGGTGATTGATATGGTAAAGGTTTAGTGAAAGCATCATCCGGTTGAGGAAGCCACTTGGAAACCGAGAAGGACATGCGGGACAAGTACCCTCATTTGTTTGAGTATTCAGGTACTACACTTTCTTTCTTTTATTTCCATAAATTCAGGTTTGATCGTTCGGGGATGAACGATGGGTAAATTGGTATCTGTTGTAACGACGGGGTCCGTCGCTACGGGTAGCCTAATTGTGCCAAGTTTTAGAGTTAGAAAACTCCGAGTTTGGGAGTTTGAAATTCTGGGCTAGGCTAGCCTCGGCCGAATTTGGAGCGAGGTAGAGTCTAGGGCAATTCGGGTAAAGATTGGGTTGGATGTCTTGTGGTGAGCTAGTTTTCCTTGTAACTAACACATAAAGGAGTCCGGGAGACTTTTCGAAATTAAATTCGGGTAAGTAGAACTCCCGAAATCGAGGTTGATGTGAAGGTATTATTCCGAGACGTCGGGAAAATAAGTGTGTTGTAAAATGGATTAGTTTTGGAGGTTTTACGACTTTCTGTCCCGTGTCAACCACTATAGCAGTTGACACTCCGCCATAACAACTTTCATTGTAGCGAAGAAATTACCGCTACAGCGGAAGTCAACGTCGGTCAGCCTCCGTCATAGCAGATGACTCCACTATGGCGGTACCGCTATAGCAGAGCGGACCTCTATAGTGGAGCGTGATGGGATTTAATGCAAAAACTTCCCCAAAATAGTTCAGTTTTTCTTGAAACATTTAGGGAGAAGAAGGGGGCAATTTTGGGCGATTTCTACCAGTTCTCCACTATTTTTTGTCCTAAAGTTAAGGATTCTACTCCCCAAACTTTGTACTATTTGTCCTACGCGGTAGAATTGCTAGGTGGAAACTTGGGGAAAGGTTGGAATAACCTAGTGATTGGAGAATCCGGGGAAGAAGGGGGATTCTAGGCATGAAAGTTCTTGGGTATTGTTAAAAGTAAGGTATTATGATCATATGTTGTTAAATTCTCTATTTTTATCCGTGAAAATGATAGAACTAGGGAAATTAATGGCGGGAAGTATGTCTGGCACCGGCACCGGTACCGAGACTGCCGGACCGGTATAAACCGGAATCAGACCTGTACCGGAGTAATCTTCCGCCGGTTGGCCGGGAACCGGGATGGTACCGGTACTGGTAGTACCGGGAATTTATCCCTTTTCATCCCAGACCGGTTCCTATCGGGACCGGACCGGACCGGGACCAGACCGGTATACCGGGTCCCGCTCCCTTTTTTTTTAAAATTTTAATTAAATTAAAATTTGATTATTATAATTGAAAAAGTTTCAAAATATCTAAGTTATTTTATATTTCTTTTAAAAGTATAACTTAATAAATTAGACTTTTCTTAGAGTTTAAATTTTAAACTTTAAAAGTTTAAAACTTTAAATTTCAAATTTTAAACTCTTAAAAACTTTTCAAACTCTTAAGTCTTAAGTCTTAAAAGTTTAAATTTAAATTTTTAAACTATAACTAACTTAATAACTTACTTACTTAAGTTTGAAACTTTTTAAACTATATCAAACTTTCATTTGTTAAACTTTTTTAAATTTCAAATTGTAACTTAAGTTTGAAACATTCAAAAATTGAAATATATAAAAAAGACTTGTATTAAATTGAAGACAATAATTAAAAAAATTTAAGGCGAATAGCCTATAATTTTATTCATAAAAATTAAATAATACAATTTGTATTACAAATATTAGAAGAGGACCTAATCTACGCAGCCACCTTCTAGGAAGGGTTCTGTTTGAATTAGGCCTCGAACTATCATACTAATATTTGAATCCTTGAAAATAGTCTTGACGTAGAGTTTTCTAACAATTCCCTGGTAACATTTTCTGGAAGTGGTTGTTGTGCTTGATCCTCCAATGCATCCATGCTGTCTTCACTAGAATTTACCAAAATATTATCTATATCATATTCAAATTGGACAGGTAAACTAGGACGCCCATAATTCTTTCGCTCGGCATTGATCCAATCTCTAAACAATACCGATATCTCCAAGCTGTCTGATGCTAATGAATACCTATGCTCCCCAATTTGATATCTTGCTGCACTAAAAGCGCCCTTCGAAGCTACTGAAGATGCTTGAATAGCTAGCAAATCTCGAACCACCGGTTGAAGTTTTGGAAATGACCTGCCGCGAGTCTTCCACCATTCCAAAAGTTGAGGTTTGCCTTGTGCATCCTTAATGCTTTCCATTCCCTGATTAAGATATTCATCAAAATCATTCCTTTCATTAGAAGTAAGACCAAGATAATTTTCCATCATATCATCAATATCATCTTTATTTGAATATCTACGCCTAGAACTTGAAGGTTCTACATTACGTACTTCATCATTTATTCTACTAGAATTATACAAGTCACACAATTTTCTAGCTTCAATTCTTATGCTATCTTTAACATCGGACAAACTAGGTATTTTGTCCTCTTCGGCAACTTCGTCACCTTGGATACTTTGCTGATATATAATCTCTAAAATATCTAAATTTGAATATATTCTTTCAACCATTCGTGCTGCACCTATTTCTTTGTAAGTTGGGTTTAATAAACAAGTAGTTAAATAAATTTGAGGAATAGGAATAAAATATTTTCTAAATTTTTTAATCATTGCATTAATAGAATCTTTAAACCGTGGAATATTTTTGTATTAAATTTTTTTATCAGAAATAGCACATATATTTGGTAAAACTGAACAAATAGTTGAATAATAAAGTCCAGATATTTGTTTTGTAGCTAAATAAAAAACTTTTAAAAATTCTTTAAGTTCATATACTTCATTCCAATCAGTGTCAGTAATTCTATAATCATTATCTGAATTGTGAGCATTCCAAACCATTTGTAAAGGCTTTCTATATTCATAAGCAACTTTAAGCATTTCATATAAAGAATTCCATCTAGTAGACACTGTTTTTGGAATTTTTCTAGGGGGGAGTTCTAATTCACGACACCGATTTTCAAACTCTACACGTCTAGACTTTACTTGACATTTAAAAATAAAATGGCATGCAGCTTCACATTTTATACAACCATTATTATACATTGCTATACCATCTCTAACAATTAAATTATATATGTGTGCAGCACACCTAATATGAAAACCGTCATTATAAATAGGGCGAATTGTCAATTTTAGTTTATCAACAACATTTGTATTATTAGAAGCATTATCAAGGGTGACACTAATTATTTTATTACAAATTTCATAAAATTGTAAAACATCTATAATAGTTTGAGCTATGTAACTACCGATTTTCAGCATTTCACAACATTTATAACCTAAAATTCTTTTTTGCATGTTCCAATTTTCATCAATCCAATGATCAGTAATAGTGAAATAATCGTTACCATTAGGACTACGACCCATATCAGAAGTGATAGCCATTCTACAAGTATTATAGTTAAATAAACAACGAAGATATTGTACATGTTGTCCTTGATAATCAAAAATAGCTTTTTTAATAGTATTTCTTGAAAAACCTGTGAAAGAAGGATTATACACTATTTGAATATAATGAACAAAACCGGGATTTTCAGCAAAACTAAAAGGCAAGCCACAAAGAACAATCATTTTAGCTAATTCTTCAAGATCTCTTTCTCTACTATAACTGCGATGTGTACTAGGGCCAGCAACATTAGAAGGGTTTAACTGTGTTTGGATCATGTTAGAGGCCCCTACTCCTACAGATGCATCGGGAAGGGGAGTACCATATTTTTTTGCATCGGCTATAGCCTGAGCTTACAAAAATTCATTTTTACAACATCCCATTAAATGATTTCTTAAATGTCCCGTCCCACCCGACTTTCCCGTAGTTTTATGATTCAAAATATATTTATATATTTTACAAATAGCTTGAGTTTTATCCTCACTTTGAATCATAAATTGCCACACAACAGATTTTTTAGGACATTCAGCCTTTGGCTTAGCCCTAGTAGGATGTACAGGGGGAGTGAGAGTGGGAGCGGGAGCGGGAGCAGGAATGGGACTAGTAGTCGTAGGCGGCTCTGTTTCATCATCATCATAAGTATCATTACCATCATATTCATTATCATATTCTACTTCTTCATCTAGTTTTTCATTAAAATTACCAAACCTTGTCTGTAAAGATTCATGATCTAATTGAGTATTGCTATCAATATTAAAAGGAGTTTCATCAACATGTGTAAAATCATCCGTATTTATTCTTAATTGAGGTTGTTGTCTAGTTTTAGATTTGGATTTAGAAGAACTACCGACTTTAGTTTTTCTGATTACTGCGTTAGTCAACCTACCAAAAAGTATTTTTTTACCTTGGCCGACATTTTTATCACTGGATTCCATATTAAAATAGTAAAAGTAAGCAAAAATTAAATGCAAAAAAATAAATAAGTAAAGAGATGAAAGTTGGAATGAATGTACCAAACGTCTGCGTAAAAACAGACGTGTATAACCAAAAGTCAAAATTGATAGATGAAACTTAAGCTTGAAAATTGCTCCAAAATAATCCAACAAATAAAATTAACAATTTAATAGAGACTATTAGAGAATAGAGAGTAGAAGAGTAGAAGATTGAGAGTTAAAAGAGTAGATGAAGAAGAAGAAATTGTGTAGTAAATAATGAAGGGGTGGGAGATTTTTATAGTTAAAATTTAGGACTAAAATGTATTTTTAAAAACTTTGGGGTATTAAAAAAAGTTTGGGGGGTAGGGGAGTGTTTTGGCTCAAATAGCCATTGGGTGGGGCCCACTGGCCGTTGCCAACGGCTAACGCAATGGCTACTTAATTAAAAAAAATGAAAATTTTGGTTTCCCACCGGATCGAACCAGACCAGTACCGGGACGATCCGGTAATTTTATCCCTTCCGTCCCGTTACCCCTACCGGCCAACCCCTACACCAGACGGAATCGGAGTCTACCGGACCGATAATGGACTGGGACAGACCAGAATCAGTACCGGCAACTCTCGGTTCCGTTGCCACTCTTAGCGGGAAGCCCGGGAAAAAGAGTAGGATGATCATAGGTGGCCTGGGGGTCTGATATTTGGTGTAATCCGTGTAATGGGCAGGCCTTGTTTGTTAATTTGAGTACTTGTATATTATTTTAGACCAAGAACGAGAAAGGAATCCAGAACACGGGAAAGCTCGCGTTGAGTAGAGCTTGGATCATTTCGAGGTAGGTGATGGCTTACGATTCCTGTGAATATTGTATATTTTGTACTCTTATCTAAGTGTTTGTATGAATTGCATGGCTTAGAGGAATTGTGTAGAATATCTAAGGGTCCTGTTTTACAGTCTGTGAATTGAACGGTATAAGAATATGTAGAACCTGGGTCAAATAATATCGAAGCTATTTTATCGCAGACAAGTATGGTACCTATGATCACCGCATCTGATGCTTCCGCCTCAGTTCTCCCTGGAAATGCATAGAAATGAGCCCGATTATCAATCCGGGCAACTTCTCGGGTCAGCTGCGCTACACCCTTGCCCGCGCCGCCATTCCCTCTGTCGCCCGGGCCTCCCTAAAAGTTTCCTCGCCCACCCTGTGGATGACCTTTAGCATTACCGCATCTACCTGCCAGGACCACCGCTCTAGACTGCTGCTGACTCTGATTACCTGTCTGCCTGAGTGGGCACTCCCTCTTAAAGTGACCCAGATCACCACAATAGAAGCAACCACGGTCAAGTGTAGGCCCGGCTAGCTGATGTTTAAGACGCTCCCTGGCCTCTAGGAGCTGAAGAATGATTATCAGCTCCCTAACGACCACTTGTAGCAGCTGGCAGATCTGACTAAATAAGATGGGCTTAGTATACCTACTGATTATGACCCCTGGAATACGAACCACCATAATTTCCCTCATTCTGGGGCTTCTTGGCTAATGCCTTAGCCTGCCCCGCTTGCCTGACTCCCTCAAGTTTCTTCACATAATCCACCACATCACTAAAGCCCTTCCCTGAAGAAGTCATATGAACTGACACTACTTGTAGCTCAGTATTCAAACCTTTCACAAATAACCGGACCCATTCCACCTCGGAACCCAACATCTGTGTGACAAAATAAGACAAGGCGTGGAACTTAGCCTCGTAAGTAGAGACTCACATGCTACCCTGCTCCAAGTTCAAGAACTCATCCTTCTTCCGGTCACTCAAAGTATGGGGTACGTACTTCTCTAAAAACAAAGCATGGAACTGTTCCCAAGTCAGTGGGGGTAGAACAGAAGACCGGAACTCCACATAAGACCTCCATCACTGCTTAGCATCACCCTGCAATTGAAATGTGATAAACTCAACCCCATGCTGACATACAATACCCAACTTGTGCAACCTCTCATAGCAATCCAAGATGAACTCATAAGCATCCTCCCTATCAGTACCCTGAAATATAGGAGGTTTCAGCTTGAGAAACTTGGTCTGCATCTCATGCTCATTCCCTGTTATCACTGGGCCTAGCATTGGCCGGAAGAAGTAATTTGTGCTTGAAACTGCATCCATCCTAGGCGCTGTAGTAATCACTGGCTGAGTATCCAAGGCCTGGCTTGCAAAATCCGCGGGTATGGCTCCAGTACCAACCAACCCACTCAAAATATTCCAAGCCTGCTGAAAGGCTTTTGGTGTCATAGTAGGGAGGCCTGCACCCCCAACTGGTGCCGCCTCCTCCTGCGCCTCACCATCTTCATCCATAACTTATAAATCTTCACCAACATGTTCCTGAGGTGGGGGAGGGGCCGCTTTATGCTCTCCAGCAATCGCTCGAGCTCCACCCCTAGCGGGTGCGGCTCTACCTCATCCTCTGCCCCTTCCCTTGCCTCTAGCACGGACAACCGGGACCGCTGCTGTCACCGCTGCTCTAGCTCCGTTGTTCCTTTTGTTAACCATCTGCGGACAAAAGATTGAATGAGATTAGATACCAATTTGTATCACCAGATACCAATTGGAATCAAGTTATAGCACGAAGGAAAGAAGGAAGAGATAGTTTTCCTAAAGCCCCATAGCCTCTCGAAGAAAAGTACGGACCTCTCCGCACCATTTTGCAAGACTCTACTAGACCTGTTTGGTACGACAATATCAACGAACCTAGGGCTCTGCTGCCATCTTTGTCACGACCCAGACCATCATGAGTGGCACCCACCCAACCCCCGGATGAGCAAACCAGTAGAGTTCAACCCTTAGCCTAGACTAACAACCTAAAACCAGCAAATAGAAAATAAACTAGCAATTCAAATAATGCGAAAGGCCTTTCATTGAAATAAAACCTGCGGAAATTCCCCTAAAATCTGAAAGTCATCGTACCAAACACTGCCAATACTAGAGTATGAGGATGAAACCCCAAAACTTAAAACAATAAAGAGATAGTCTATGCCCGAAACAATTGAGCTACACCTCAAAGATAAATACCAAGGCAGCTTGGTCGAACAGCTCACCCTTGATATCTGGAACAGTCCGACCTACAAGTGAGGTCGTGCGTCAACCGCCGGAAGATTTCCTGTACTCACAAGAAAAATAAGCAAGTGCAGTATCAGTACACAACCACCGTATACTGGGAGGATCATCATCCAGTTACAAAATAAAACAATGTATAATCAGTACAACAAATCAGGTATAAGTACGAAAACATGCAACAAGTCAATAGGCTCCCCTAGACTACAAGTCTCTACCTAGCTTGTTCCCACATGAAATCCACCTTTTATAACTCTAAACAACAATCACAGATCAATAAATCATCCTTTTTGTCTAGCCCGGACCCACCCTGGGATCCCTTTTAAACAATACCTAAGTGTTAAATAGATAACCCGGCCTAATCCAAGACCAACTCAAAAGATAAAACAGGATTCCCGGTCACTCAAGGACCACCAACAAATATCACAATTCAATAAAATAGCCCAGTCCACTCATGGAACCAATAACAGTCAATGCAATGCAATAATACCAATGCAATGATGCAGTAAAATAAACCTGTACCAGGCGTGGTACCCGAGCCAACCATTTGTTATACCCGTACTAGGCGTGGTACCCATGCCAACCGTTAGTATACCCGTACCAGGCGTGGTACCCGAGCCAATCGAATGTCAACAATCCACAGTCAAATAATGAACAAATAAGTTGTAAACCAATGAATGCCAAGAATGAAATTGTAAATTTAAAAAGTTGTTTAATACAAAGGTGTAATATTTCTGGAGTGGACCATAAAAGAGTCATATAAAATAAATAAAGCAGAGGAACTGCTATGCATTTTACTCCACACAGTACTACTTGTTTTTTGCTTGGACCTTATATATACACAAGTGAAAAATTGAAGATTGTGTTAACATAATCAAATTTACACCAACTAAAACATGCTGCTGATCTACTTTATCTTTGTTTTGATTACTTATGGTTTGCTGACTAAATTTGCAGTTGGGATATACTAATCCTACGCAGTCTGACATCATGAACGACCTCGTACTTTCAATTTCAGAGGTTTTAATTTTCTTTCCAGTAGTACGTTGTTGTTATAGTCATCATTTTCATTTTTTCTTAAAAAGGATATGTGCTTAGTATGTAGGAAATACAGTGCCTGATATTTTGATAAAATGTTACAATGTTAATTTTCGCGGTATTGATGTTATGTTAGAATAACTTCTCTTTTATCATGAACAGTTTTCGATCTTTGGATCTTTGGCGAATGTGGGTGCAATGGTTGGTGCAATTGCAAGTGGTCAGATATCCGAACACATTGGACGAAAAGGGGTATAATACTGTGCATATTCAATTGTACAATCTGATATATTACTAGCGTGCTAGAAGCTTAGTACCTTTTTATATGGATTTAGCGTGTATATGCTGATTGTTTAAAGAAGTTTTACACTATCAATATACTGTTAACCCATCGTAGCAAGCTTACCTGCATAATTTTCCAGGTTACTAATCCTGACTTACTATGGATAGTTATCTAATGTTATCTTAGTGTAGAAGTTCTTTTATGCTATCAGTGTATAGAAGTTAAACCTTTTTTATATGTATTTTTGCGCATGTTCCTTTATTTTATGATTTACTCCGTTCTTTCATATTGAAATGCAGACACTAATGATTGCAGCACTTCCTAATATTAGCGGATGGCTCGCCATTGCATTTGCAAGGATGAGTGGTTAGTTGCTAATTGCTATATGTTACACATTTCAGTTGCATCTCTTTTATAGGAAGTTTACTTGAATATATGCATTTTCCATCATTAACAGGACACATCATTTTTATACATGGGAAGGTTAATGGGAGGTTTTGGTGTGGGCATCATTTCGTATGTGGTAAGTGTTGTACTTGTTTTGCTTTTGTTGTGATAGCTCTAGTTGGAGTTATAATGGAAACTTCCTGCTTACCCAAATTCTTCATGTTTGTTATGTATAGGTTCCTGTATATATATCGGAGATTTCGCCTCAAAACACGAGAGGAGTTCTTGGATCTATTAATGATGTTAGTTTTGTTATGTGCTTTCACTTATAGCGGTTCAATTTTTTGACGTTTCTTTCTTGGCGTATAGCTTTGTTTAACAGTTGGGATAATGTTGGCATATTTATTGGGACTCTTTGCGAGCTGGAGAGTGCTTGCAGTTATAGGTGAGAAATGTACGATTCTTGCTGAAATTCGATCAATTCCAAAGAAATTTTCTCAAGCATCTGATACTTGTCGACAAATAGATTGCTTTTCCCCTGTATTAGTACTAGAATTCGCTGGAGATTCTTTATCAAGTAACAGTGTTTGGTGACATTCATCAAGTTCATACTGAACCATTAACAGAAATAGTACCTCATTCAGTATAGTGCTTAAACATATATATGCTTCAAATTTGAAATAGTATGAGAATAATGGATTAGATGTTCTTTTTGTTGATGAGTGGATCTTCCATGAAAACACGTATAACATCATACACATTGAAAGTTCAATAGGATACGTATTCATTTGATGTTATGTATTCGCAAGTTAATTGAAGCAGCAACATAATTTGAATGAGAATATAATGTAATGCTTCTGTCTTTATCAAATACTAGAATTTTCTTTTTCAATTTTGAGCAGTTGAATTGTCATATTATGTCACTCATTTTCTTGAATCGAACATACTGGTTTCAGTCTTTCTAATAGTACAACTTTTTCAACTTATAATTCCCCCCCTGCAGGAATGTTGCCGTGCACGTTTTTGATACCTGGTCTATTTTTTATACCAGAATCTCCTCGTTGGTTGGTATGAGTAACAAACTTGGTTTTTGTCCTGCTTGTTTTTCGGTGTTATGTTATGCTTACATTCCATAGCGTAATGTTATAGGCTAAAATGGGAAATTTTGAGGATTTTGAAACTTCGTTGCAAGTTCTAAGGGGATTTGACACTGACATATCCTTAGAAGTGAATGAGATCAAGGTAAATTAATTGAATTTGTTATCTTTCCGATCTTCAACGGTTTTGAACCTCAATTTGCACATAAAATGTGTTTGTGCTTGTTTGTTGTACATATCCTTTGTCCAGAAATCTGTAGGATCATCAAGTAAAAAAGCTACCATTCGGTTTTCTGAGCTTAAGAGAAGGCGATACTACTATCCTTTGCTGGTATACTTGTGCATTGTACTTATGTTTCAAGAGATGGTGATCTATGTAAATATTCTCGAATTCCCCTTACTCCTCCCAATGTCACTTGTATGAATTAGTTCTGATATGCAGATAGGTATTGGATTACTCAGTCTCCAGCAACTCAGCGGCATTAATGGTGTCTTAATGTATTCCAGTAACATCTTCAAATCTGCTAGTCAGTCAGTTCTTTGATCATCTGTGAAGTTGTCAAACTAGAATCATCAAATGATTTGATAGCTGCGGGTAATTATCTTAGGATTGAAATGAAATCCTAGACAAACATGTTAGTGGTGTAGCTCCCTTTTCTTGGAATTGGTGGAAGTAAATGTTAGAGGGCTTATCGACTAGTACCTTGAAAAACTCTTTTACAACTGTCTTTGCATTGAATCTCAATGAATCAAACTTACTTTTGTGGTGCATATGAAATTCAGTATTTCCTCTTCTCTTATCACTTTCGAACTATGATGAGATCTCTGGACAACTCTGGCTGATGTAAATTAATTGAGAAATTAATCTTCTCGCTCTGTTGGTCTACGTGTAATGCATCATACAATCCACATCATGTGAATGAATCTCCACATGCGGATGGTTTATGAGTAAAGCTTACTACATTATGCATCATAGAACTTAGTGGATGACTCTTAGTATGTAGCTTATAAATGTATGATAATCTATAATTATCTCTCAACCTTATGTAAATATGGTATGTGCATTATAATCTGGCACCAAACACACCAGCTAGAAATCTAGACCTGTCAAAATGAGTGGTGCCTGTCCTAATCTCTGGTGTTATGTTATTTTTCTTCAATATATACACATGAAAGAAGAAGGTGAAAAATGAACGAGTACTTAGGACCATTTGAGAGAAGAGTATCTGTATGAACACTACTTGTGTGCTGATTGCTTCTCTAACAAAATATCAGGGAACTTCATTTTTATTGCCAAATTATTTCAGGATATTCTATCATTAGATTGTATTTATAGTTGTTAGTCATAAAGAGGCTATGTACGGAGTGAATGGTCCAACATATATGGTTTTAATTGCAATGCTTTACAAATTAATAGGAGTTTCATCCAGTAAAGCTGCAACATTTGGAATCGGGGCTATTCAGGTAAGTCACTCCTGGATATATACCTTTCATTTTTGTGCAGATATTGTTCTTGAGTATTAATAAAAGTACTTCTATAGGTTATTGTTACAGCTATAGCTGCATCGCTTGTGGACAAGGCGGGTCGCAGGGTACTTCTAATTGTATGTCTAGACAGAGATTTTCCATTGAGACTAACTACTACATATTAAAGAAAAAAAACAGCAAGAGGAAGAAGAAAACTTTTATATTGACACATATTTTCTCAGATGTCCTCGTCGTTAATGACAGTTAGCAGCTTCCTTGTTGCAACAGCATTCTACCTGAAGGTCTGTAACTTGAAATTTACATCCCTGAAAATTTATCTAGCAGTTATCCGATTTAATGATATTTCTTGCTTAACATTACAGTACTATTACACTGATTCTTTTCTACTTGAATCCAGGATTTCGCGCCCAAAAGTTGGCATCCTGCCTTAGGAATATTATCTCTAGTTGGACTTGTGGTATAGTTCATGCTTCAACTTCTACTTTTCTCCCCCTTAATTACTGCCCTACGCTTTTCTTCTCCGCCTATTATGGTTGCTTTCTGGCATTTTTCAGAGCCTTTACCAATGAATTTCCAGGTTTTAGTGATGGCATTTGGTCTGGGATTGGGGTCCATTCCATGGATCATAATGTCTGAGGTACGTCGAAGCTAATTTATAGAACATGGATCATTAACACCTACCAAAAATTCAAGCGTTGGTGTTTATATTATATGATGACCTTAACGAAACTATTTGCACAGATATTGCCAGTGAACATTAAAAGTCTTGGTGGCAGTGTTGCTACATTGGCAAATTGGCTAACATCATGGGTTGTTACAATGACAGCCAACTTGCTTTTGACTTGGAGCAAAGGAGGTGCGTTGCGCGTACTAATTACCTTTCTCTCCTTGTATATTGTTGTATGGAATGCTATGAACCACTCTAAAAAATTGTATTATTGGCAGGAACATTCATCATCTATACAATGGTATCAGCATGTACAGTTGTTTTTGTTAGGCTTTGGGTCCCTGAAACCAAAGGAAAAACACTTGAAGAAATTCAACGTTCCTTCAGATGATGCAAACCAATTCTATGCAATCAAATAGAATGAGCTCCAAAGGGTTAATTTCACGTATGGTTATCCAGCAAGTTCACAAAATTATTTTGTGTCGTGTTAAAGTAACTGACTTTACCGCTGTTATCAGGGAGGATCTAGGGTGGTGAGAGCGGGTTCTCCCGAATTCACTAACTTTTGCACATATCTTATATATATTGAGAAATCTATCAAATATGTAAGAAACATTTGTTAGAAATCCATTAACAAAGTAGTTTCTTGGTCTAGTGGTAGAAATGAAACTTACTTAAGCTATGTTACTCCTCCTTGATCAGGGTTTGATTTCTCTTAGGCACATATAATTTTTTTTTTGGGTAACCAAAAATTATTGGAAATCCGTAAACTTAAAGTTATAAGATTTAAAGCTCCCCAAATAAGAAATACTTTATTGAGGATTGGCAAAAGTTTACCATCAAGGCTACACATATCGATGTTGACATTGATCGCTATGACAACTTATTTCTTTTTTAAAAAAATAGAGAAGAAAGATTTGCAATTCATATGATTTATGCTAAGGAAATCACATCTGAGACGAATATAGAATCTGAATTTTACGAAAAACACATAATATATAAAAAAATAAAATTTAAAAATATTGATAATAAAATCGCGAATTATCTTGAAGAATATTTTAAATTTAATTACTTCTTATCCTACCTTGAAGAACCACGCTCGATGTTAAAGAGTTGGTTATAGGGTGCACCTCTACAATTAAGTTTGAGGGTTCAATTCTCACGCCCATGTATTCATCCCAAATTTGACACATTGAAATTTGTATTTTTTTTTTAGTAATTGTACACTTTTGTATAAGTAAACTAAATATTGATATTAAATGTAGTCTTATAGGAGGATGTAGCATATAGTCAATGGTGATTTTAACTAATTTTGATATTTTTGATACGAAATATAAATATATATGTGATTTTTTTTATTTTTAAAATTGGACCTATAATTTTAAAATGTAATGGATTTAATGATAAAAATCTAAAGATTGAATTCATCAAATTTAAGTCACGGATCGACTTAAATAGTTCGTTCACTTTCTTAAAATTCTGAATTCGCCTCCGATGTCATGATCTACCATGAAAGGGCTAGATTAGGTTGAAGTCTATCTAGACTGTGGAGAAACTGTAGAAAAATATGTTTTACGCTTAATAAAGGTCTGAATTTTAATTATTTAGATTTTTATCATCAAGTGTGTTTTGTTTTTAAGGCTTGAATCTTAATTATTCGTATCTCAATAATTAAACTAGTGTCTATTTTTTGTCTTTCGCTTTATAACCACTCAATGAGTTTGAATAGATTTAAATAATTAAGATCTATAACATAATAACAAAGATTTAGAGTGTGTTTGGTATGGAGGAAAATATTTTCTGAAAAATATTTTCTAATTTTCTTGTGTTTGGTTGGTCAAAAAATTTGGAAAATATTTTCCTCCAAAATAAGAAAAATGACTTCTCTAATGAAAGTAGGGAAAACAAGTCCCCACCCTCACAACACCTCAATCCCACACTCACTCACTCCACCCTCCTACTCCCACCCCTACCCCCACCTCCACTTCTACCTCACACGATTTTTTTTAAAATATTTTTTCTATTCCACCCCACCCCCGCCACCCATCCAATTTTTTAAATTTTTTTCAATTCTTTCTTTAAAAAAAAAAATAACTTTTTCTTAAAAAGTAATTTTTTTTGTACCCCACCTCACCCATTCATCCACCCCACTTTAACCGCCCCCTCCCCCTCCCCCCCCACACCACCACCTCCATCCATCCAAACTCAATTTTTTTTTTAAAGTAATAATATTTTGTACCCCAACCCCCACCCACCCTGCACAAAGCCTCCCCCCCACCCAATTTTTTTTTTTTAAATATTTTTTGTACCCCAACCCTCACTCCACACCACTCAGCCCTCCGCACCCTCCCCACAAAATCCAATTTCTTAAAAGAAAATTAATTTTATTTTAATAAAATAATAATATTTTTTATACCCCAACCTCACTCCACCCCATCATCTCCATCCCATCCAAAATGTACTAATATTTTTGGTACCCACCCCCACCCCAAAACCCAATTTTTTAAAAGAATTTTTTTTTTTTAAAAAAAATCTATTTTATTTTTTAAAAAAGGAACATTTTTTGTACCCCAACCCCCACCCTACCCCACTCAGCCCCCACCCCACCCAAAATCTAATTTTTTAATTTTTTTTAAAATAATTACTTTTTTTTTTAAAAAAGTAATATTTTTGGTACCCCCTCCCCCCACCCCATCACCTCCATCCCATCCAAAATTTAATTTTTAATTTTTTTATAAAACAAGTACCCCCCTCCCCCTAACCACCACACCCCAACTGTAACGACCGGTTTCGTCGTTACAGGTAGACTTTTCGTGCCAAGTTTCAAGTCAGAAAACTTTCGAATTTGGGAGTTAAAAATTTTGGGCTAGGCTAGTATCGGCCGGTTTTGGAGCGAGGCATGGTCTAGGGCAATCCGGGTGAGGATTGGGTAACATGTCCTATTTTGAGCTAGTTTTCCATTTAGCTAAGACATAAAGGAGTCTGGAGGACTTTTCGAAATCGAATTCGGGTGAGTGAAACTCCCGGTATCGAGATTGACGTGAAGAGGTTATTCCAGAACGTCAGGAAAATGAGTGTCTTGTAAAATGGACCAAATTGGGGGACTTTACGACTTTCTGTCCTGTGTCAACCGCCGTAGCGGTTGACACCACCATAGCGACCTCCGTCGTTGCGGAGAAAATACCGCTACGGCGGAAGTCACCATCGGGCAGAAGTACTCTCACCTCCCAATTGATTACAATATCAAATGATAAACCAACTTGAATCAACAAGGCAGAAGTACTCTAAATGAATCCACAAATGAGTATTCTCATGTAAAATTCAAGCAAAAGAAGTTATCAAGCAACCAAGGGAATCCACCCCTAATTACTCACCTAAACTATTAGGAATCCACCCAATATATTTACTACACTAAAAGCTATCAACTACAATATGAGTTGTCAAAGAGCATATCTCAATCATTCAACAACTTAGGAGCTAAAGGGAAGAGAACCCCTATTTATAGTTATTACATAAAGGCCCAATAGTGACCTTGAAAGATAGCCCAACTCGACCCAACGCACAGGATGTGCGAAATGCACCATTAGGAGTGCGTGTCGCCCTCTGCTCTGCACCACCTAAACAGATCATCATTGGCAGCCTTGTGCGTTTGGTGTGCGAAAAGCACCAAGGGAAGTTCCCAACGCACTCCTGGTCGCACCTTGAGGCAGAAACTCTGTCAGCCTCCTCTTTTCTCCATGCGATCATCCACAAGTCGTAGATCCTTGATCTACGTTCTTCAATGGTCTCCAAAGCCTCTTTCTTCATGAATATAGTTTGTAAGGCTTGGAGTTCTTTGGCTTGCTTCATTCAGAGCGTAATGAGGCTCTTCCAAGCTCCCTTTTGTTCTCCAAGGGTGAGTGTAACTTGGATCCTCTTGTCTAGACCTTGAAGTATAGGTCTAGCATGAATGTCGCTGGGTGATATCGTATCATCCTCCCCTTCTTGAAAAGGATTCATCCTCGAATTCAAACCTTGCAAAAACATAGGAAGGATAAAAAACCACAAATTCCTCATGGTATGAGGGTTAGCACATGGGTTAGCACAAGAAGTAGTATGCCAAAGTGGCATATTCTCAAGGAACAACCAAGCATTCCCCATTGTAATGACAATGAATTCAACATATGGAGTACAAGGGAATTGGTCATTCCAATCAACACAAGGATAGGACCATCCAAAAGGTGGTACCATTAAAAGCTCACATACCCATGAAAGGTCTCCGGGGTCAAATGGATATGATACCCACTCATCTTTGTCACACAAACCAGGGTGTGACCCCGTAACAAGCCTACCCCTCTTCAATGCATCTTTAAGGCAAACATAGACATCATCGAATGCAAAGAGGTAGTAGAGAAAGGTGTTTAGCATTCTAGTCTCATCCAAGGTATTTCCACATGCAAGATTACCATCAAGTCCAAGAAATGTATCAAGCAAACCACAACAAGGTGGAACACCTAAGGATGAAGTGATAACATTTGGACATACTTCACCTTCTTTTTTCATATGATTCACGTTTACATAAGATGTATACTCAACACACTCATGAATATCATCATATGCAAAAAGATAGTAAAGAAAGGTAACAAGATCACTAGTGTCAATCATGGTGTCCTCATATGCAAGTTTAAAAGTAGATACAAGGATCCTAACAAGCATATTCTCACATGTTTGGACATATGACATCAACTTATGGGTCATAACACAAGTGTCACCTTTTCTTTTCAAGCAACTCCTCAAAATGAGGATATCTTTCAACAGAGTCATGCTATAAAAGATGTTGTGGAATCTATAGGAATCCAATTTTCTCCCAATCAAATGGTCTTCCCAAGAAGTTGAGTTCATTCCATTTATGGCACTAAGCATACTCCTAAGAATCTCATTTGATACTTTAAATTGTCCAACCCTATAAAGGTGACAAGAAGTCTTGAACATCCAAGGACTCTCCCACAGACAAGTAAGAAACTTAGCATCCACAAGTTATGGCTCACACAACTTAAGCACGAGTGTGTCAAACAAGGATGCTAGTATATAGTCAACACCCAATGTAGGCAGTGACACATTTGCCTTAGGTGTCACAAACATGATATCATCCACTAGAACAGGTTCATCATATGCAAACAAGTAGTAAACAAAGGATTGAAGGTCACTAAACTCATCCCAAGTGTTCTCAATTGTAAATCTATTTTTCAAACCTTGCATGCTAGCAAGAAGTTCATCACACTTTAGAACACAAGGAAGTAAGATAAAGCATTTCAAGTACAATTCACCTTCCTTTCTCAAACAAGCTCCCGAAGGGAGTGTATCAACACATGGAGTTATGCCACTAGAGAGATTGAAGGAACTATGAGTTACATTTTCCTTCAACAAATAGTCCTCCCAAAAAGTTGGGTTCTCCCTATTCATGAGTCGTAGCATACCCCTAAGAGTCCATCCTAACATTTTGACTTGTCCATCCACATGAGTGTGACAAGGAGTAGGAAACAAAAGTTGGGCATCAAGTATGCACCATGGACTCTTCCCAAAGAAACAAATAGATGGGGATTCCGGGTTGTGGAGCTCACACAATTAAAGCATAGCATCAACAAACCATGAAGAGGTTTGAGACACATTGTCACTCTCAAGGTAGGACATAAAGTCACACAATTTTAGGGATTCACCTACCTTAGGGAAAATGTCATCATGACTCCAAGGGTCACATAAAATAGGAGGGAATGGATACATATACCTTGGGGTTGAGGTGTAAACTTGGCATGTTTGTGTCCCAACCATGGCTGCAAGGTGTTTACATCTCAAGCATCATCTTGGACCAATAGGATTGGTCCTTCCTTTTCTTTTTCAAGTTGGAATCCATAGAGTCAAATCCTATTAAGCTTTCAATTCCTTTTTGGTGAGGTGATCCTTTAGAAACCTCATTGGAAAGTATTCCTTTATGAACCTGCAAAAAAAAAGAGTTGGTACTAGGAAAAATGCTAGTACTTTGGTTAGTGTGCAATACAAGATCCGTTTTGATGAGTCCCACTAAGGAGTGTTCCTCATCCATGCTTTTCAAACATTCACTTGGATCCATATTCACAAACAAGTCATCTCTCTCATTAGCCAAGACTTTCTCCTTTTGCATAGGCAAAACTTCTTTCTCATGCTTCTCACTTTCTTCCTTTTGGATTACTTCCCGAATTTCTCTCATGATTTTATAATCCTCACTCACTTGATGAGGTGTCAAAGGTGCAAGACTGTACTTTTTTCCTCCAAATACAAATGAGTATTTGTTAGACCCTTTGTGATATTGGACATCCCTATCAACTTGCCACGGTCTTCCAAGCAATACATAACATATTAGCATGCGCATCGTCATGGGCATGACATCACATAGGATTTCATCTTGATAATTACCAATGTTAAACTTTATGACTACTTGCTCGGTTACCTCCACTTTACCACTCTCTTTGAGCCATTGAAGTTTATATGGATTGGGGTGCCTTTGTGTAGGAAGCTTCATTCGGACAACCGTTCCATTACTTACATAATTAGCTCTACTCCTACTATCAACAACCAAGGAACATGCCTCCAAGATCTTACACCTAGTATGAAATAGGTTCATACTTTGGTCAAGTTCCTCTTTACAAAGGTCCTCCATGATTTGTCTTAAGGCACAAGAGAAGTTCAAGTCCTCCTTCAATTGCTCATCATCTCCTTTCGAGATTGTTTCCCTATGCCTAATCTTAGGCTTATTATCAACACCCTTCACCTCACAAGCTATCATATTGCGAGTGCAAGATTCATCACAAATGGATACAGTTGGCCTCTAATAAGGACATTCACTTGCAATGTGCCCTCTACCTTGACATTTAGAACATTGAATGGTAGAAGGACAAGGGAAGTTAGGATTAACACAAACACCTCCTTTAGCTTGGTCTCTCCATCTTGCATTGTAGTTAGCTAGGATAGTGTGACTACTATCTTTGGAATTTTGAAGACTTACTTGGATGGTATTCAACCCTCTATCTTGGTCCTCACGATATCCATGATGATCATCATGTATAGTACCATATCGATCTCCATATCTATCATCATGTCGATCACCATATCTATCACCATATCGATCACCATAACGATCTTCATATTGACCATCATATCTATCATTATAGTGATCAACTCGAGCTCCATACCCTTGCCATTTTGTACCTTGGTTTTGACCATATCCTTCGAGTTGCACTCTACCTCTTGGTGCACCATAACCATGTTGACCAACATGTTGAGGTCCATCCCAATACCTATTAGCATGTGCCTCATCATATGTCTCTTCGTAGAGAGGATTTTGGTATTTGTTATCTTGGTAAGGCTTTTGGTTTGGGTAATGTGGTACATGCAAGGAAGCATGTGATGCATTTCGTGGTGGAGTTCAGGTTTGAGTTGCTACAAATGAAGGTTTCCCTTGTAGGAGGTGATTTGGTTGGCGATTTAGGTAAGAAGGGGTTTGTCTAACATTACTCGGGAAGTTAGACATTTGGAATGGGGATGTTGGATATGTGGAGTGGATTTTGAGTGGCTTGGGGATAGCATGACTCATGTGCTTTCCCCTGAGTGATCGTCATCAAGGAATTTGGATTCCTATTTGCTCCCGATCCATAGGTGGTATGAGGTGCACCTTCCGGACTTCCAACCTTGCCATAAGCCATCCTATTATCATGAACATCCATCCTCCCATTCATCTTCGCCAATTGCCTTGCCAAATTGGCATAGGACTCCACATGATTCATTGAACCTTCCCATTTAGGGGCATTTTCAATGAACTTATACATTTGTGCCTGCAAAATGAACAAACAACATTAGTAGTAAAGCTCCTCACGTCTATCGTATGTAGACGCTCACCTTACCTTCTATGGCTTCTTCCCGAAGTTGGTCTCAAACTTGCTTCGCCTTCACTTCACAAGGATTACTAATTCTTTATGGAAGAATAGATTCTTGTTTAATCAAAGAAGGATGAGTCAAAGCAAAATACGGATGGAGCCAAGAAACTTACAACGAGTTTGTAAACGATAAAAGCTTTGAAAGAAGAAGCACGAAATAAAAACAGACTCAAGAACTAATCACAACTAAGTAGGGCAATTACTTGTTGATAATTAGCTTTAAGAATTCTATTTGATAAGAAGAATCAAAGAAAAGAAACTAGGAAGATAGAACCTGAGAATTGTTGGAGAAAATCGGATTTGCAACTGTTCGTTGGTGCGGAGGCTGGTGCGAAACGCACTAGGAGAAGCGCCCAACGCACCTTACTTCGCACTACCAAACTAGAAAACAACTTGTCCTTGGTGCGAAGCTTTTGCGAAAAGCACCAAGCAATGTACCGGTCGCACGTCGCGTCGCACAGCCCAAAACAGAACACCTGAAGTTTCCGATTTTTTAGTCTTTTCTAATTTTTCTTGTACCTTTTCTCCTAGTACTTGACCTTTTTGGTAAATTCCTTTTGTGCTAACACAAGTACTCTCTTATTTTCTTTCTTCTTTGAATCAAACATACCTTTTTCAACTTCTTCTTCTCCAAGACACCATGAACACCAAGAACATGAAGAACAACCCAAAATACGAATCTTAAGATTTTGAACTCGGATTTTCTTCAAATTTGATATTTGAACTTACCTTGGCTAGGAGAACAAATCCCAATATGTTTTATCTTCAATTAAAACCCAATCGAATCCAGATTTGAAATCATCCTTCTTCAAGGTATGAAGAACACCATGAACATGAAGAACATTCAAATTTTGAACCCAATGGATTTCAACTCCGATTAGCACCAAATTTGAGATTTGAACTCCTTATGATAGGGAGAACAAACCCCAATACTTTTGAGCCTCCAATTTCACCTAGATCTTAAACCCATTTGTTGGACCTTCAAGCTTTTCTTCACTCAACAGTGGTGAAAACTTCAGATCTTCTCAAAACAAGCTCAAATTTCAGATCTAGACTCAATCAATACTAGAGAACACAATTCTAGTATTATAAATTCAAACAAAACACAAAATCAAAATATTTTTTGTAGATTTTCTCAAAAATGTTTTTCACCTTTTTTTTGAAATTTTCAGATTTATGAACCTAGGATTAAGAATTGTGGGAACAACTCTTTAGCATAAGCTCTGATACCAAATGATAAGATCTCGATTAGAGAGACTAATCGAAATCAAATGTGGAATTAAAATAAATAAAATATATAAAATATATGCGGATTAACACTAAGAAATTACAATTATGGGCAACAAGGGACTTTATACCCTCACCTCCCAATTGATTACAATAACCAAATGATAAACCAACTTGAATCAACAAGGCAAAAGTACTCTAAATGAATCCACAAATGAGTATTCTCATGTAAAATTTAAGCAAAAGAAGTTGTCGCGCCCCATTTTTCTCTTGAAAAGCGGGCCTCCGACGTAACAACTCTCTTTTTTAGGATAAAAGAGAGGTGAAGAGTCGCCACCTAACGAATTAAGGTGCGTTAGGGCACCATTCTAACTAACTATGATTAAATTAAATTTAAAGTCTGCGCAACCAGAGAATCGAGTAAGGGTTCAAGTTACCTCGAAAGGAAGTTGTTAAGCACCTTTCGAGGTTCACAAATATGGGTCCCTACCGGATTTATTATTTATGTGGGAAAATACGTGATAAACAAAAGGTCAATTGATTTTATTTAGAAAAAGTGATTAAATAAATAAATTTTAATTTTAAGAAAGTAAATAAATTAAGCATAAATCTACTTATTAATCTAAACATGTGATAAGTAATTAAACACGTCTATTTATGCATTATTTAAAATAAATGAACAAAATAGACATGCAAACTTATTTATTCCCTTATATGCTTAATTTAAATAACTAAATGATTAAACATAAAAATCTTTATTTTAAACGATAACTAAACTAGGTGAAGGTTCAATTGTTGATTAATTAACATGAATCTAGTCTAGGCGATAAATGATTAAACATACTCAGTTATTCATTAATTTAAACAATGGAGAAGGGCCTAAATTACCCTTCAAAGTATTGAAAATGGTACAAATATACCCTCCTTCCACCTTTGGGCTATAAAATGCCCTTCTCATCCACCTTTAGGTTCTAAAATACCCTTTGTATCCACCTTTGGGCCCTATTTTACCCTTTTCCTTAACATATCCCTTATAAAAAATATTAGGATTTTCATTTAATATGTAATAATATTTTAATTGTCAAAATTTTAATTAATCAAAATCTATTAACCCACAAACCCAATTCGAATACTGGATTTAGCTCCTCTACATTTCTCGTCTCACTTTTCCCAAGTTCTTATTTAGATTAGAGACATAAACCATTAATTTAAATTAATGGCTGAGATATAGTAAATTAAAAATATGCCTTAACTATAATTAAAATAATTAATTATTTCCATATATTTACTTTCAAAATATTATTTTAATCTCACAATTGTAGTTGCACAAGATATCTTTTCTAAATATATAAAAAAAATATTCTTACTTGTCTTGAGTAAATTTTGTTCTGGATCATTTTTATTTTTATTTTTATTTTTTTGCTACTATTTTTTCAATCAAATTATTTTTAGCCTAATTTTGAATGCTGGAAAGAAATTTCAATGTTGGAAGAGAAGTCCTCCCACTTTAAAAAAAAATTACTCCTAGAATTTAGTATAACTTTTTTTCTGTATTGTAAATAATATAGCAATCAGATATTTGAATATTTGACAAATTAAAAAATAATATAATTAAAAATAAATTTAATGGCTAGAATTGTGAGATTGCTTTATATTTTAGAGCAAATATATAAAATATCTATTATTCTAATCATGGTTAAGGCTTATCATTAATTGACTAAATCTCAATCATTAATTTAGATTTATGACATGTGTCTCATCTGAATAAGAACTTGAAAAAATGGAGAGATGAGAAATAGAGATGAGCCAAATCTGGGATCCGAATTGGGTTTGTGAGTTAATAGATTTTGATTAATTAAAAATTCAACCAATAAAATACTGTTACATATTAAATGAAAATCCTAATCATTTCTTCTAAAGAGTCGTTTATGGGAAATGACAAAATAGATCCCAAGGATGGATAAGAAGGGTATTTAAGAGCCAAAGGTGGATGAGAAGGGGTATTTAAGAGCCCAAAGGTGGATGAAAAGGGCATTTTAAAGCCCAAAGGTGGAAGAAGAGTATATTTGTACCATTTCCAATACTTAAAGGGTATTTTAGGCCCTTCTCCGTTTAAATAAATAAGTGAATAAGTAAAACTAGGCATGCAAAACTTGATTGTTAATTAGATAATACGAGTCTAAATAACTAGGTGATTTAAACATACAAAAACCCTTATTTTAAAATAAGTAAAAGAAATAGACATAAATTATTGCCTAAATAAGGAACCAAGTGATTACATAGTAAATTCATTTATTAATTATTAAAAAAAAACAAGTTAAAAACTAAACATAAAAAAAACTTGATTTTTGTTTAGTCAATATGAATCATGTGAAAGTGGTTAACAATAGATAAGCGAGAGGAGAGAATTTATTTAAGCATAGCAAAGTAAAGAAAGATTTAATTATGAAAGTTAACTAATTACAAACAATTAATTATTCGAATCAATTTACACAAGTGAAAACTATACCTTGTTACAATAGAGAAATAGCGCACCTTAAAATAAAATATATTAACTACCCCAAATAAACAAAATAAAATAAAATATAATTAGCTTCATAAGAGTAAATGAGCTTAAATTTTTAGAAGAACTCATAAGAGTATTTGAAAGGCTTAAAATGTTTGTTGCATTTATAGGGATGATGCCACGATATTATTGATCGCTCTCTTCCACTATAGCAACAATTTAATTGGAGGTCGGTCTTAAAGTTTAAAAATAGTAATAACATAATTTTAAAAGATAAGTAAAAGATTTGTAATTTCAAGTAATAGACACATAAATATACTTACATATAACTACACATAATTTCTTTTTGAAAGTTTTGGTAGGTGGTACTCCCGGGGATGCATCGGCTTAATTAAAATTTAGGAATTAGACCTCGTAATTCCTTTTCACTTTCCCGCTAACTATAGGTTAGGAGATAGTATTTGTATAATAGAAGTAAAAATACCATGTTCAGTTCCAATTGCATAAAACAGAAACGAGCAATGTTTTTTCATAAAGAAATGAAAACAACTTTAACCATTTGTGAAATTTTGTCAAAATGGAGTGAAAATGAATGAAAATATGAGTAAGAAACTAAGGATTTAACGATCAAAAAGGAAACATTTAGCACATAATTTCCCAACCCTTTAGGCAACCCCCTTTCTTCTATTATTACATCAATATGTTTAGAGTACAAGCCAATGTAAAATGAATCGGTACAAAGTCAGTAAGCCTAGAAATGGATTCCGAAACTCAAAATCCAGCGATTCCTCTCCAGGTCTAAGTAGTCCACAAACACGTTGGCCAAACTTTCAAACACGATCCTGATAGAATCAAGAACCATCCTCCTTGGTGTGTCAAGATCCCAAGAATCTCAAGGATTCTGGCAGTGCTCACACCGAGGGGGTCTAAATAAACCAGCCTTTACCAGTAGCCAAAGAATCATAACAAGAGCATGTGTTCCTCACAAATTTTGTATCATAACAAACCAAACAAATTCAAGTAGATATTCACAAAGAAATTTTGAGATCTATAGGCATGCTCTTATCTTACACATTTTTTAGCAACACACAAAAGAGTAATAAAGAACATACCTTGGTGCTTCCTATATCATATTTAAAGAATTAAACAACTATCAATCATTATCCTGCAGACAATCCCTCCTAGGAACTGAAAGTCATTGTACCAAACATCAATATCAAATATCTAGAATACGGGGATGCAACCCCAAAAGCTAAAATGAAATAGTTTTAAGTTCGAAACAAATGGACTGAAACTCTAAGAATAACCCAAGGTAGCTCGAAACAAGCAGCTCACCCTTGAAAGTCAGAATCGCCGATGCTAAATGCGAGGTCGCGTCTCAGTCGCTGGTAGATTTTATGTACTCACCAAAGACAAGAAAGTGCAGTATCAGTACACCACCACTGTGTACTGGTAGGATCATCATCCAGTTTTCAAGTAAATAACATATATCACAGTACAACATATTCAAGTAAATATATGGAAAACATGCAACAAGTATACATGCCCTAGACTACAAGTCTCTACCTACCTCGACCAGCATGAAATCTATCTCTTATAGTTCTATACCACAAACATGAGCCATTAACTATACCTTTCCGTCTAGCCCAGACCCACCCTGGAATCCCCTCTAGACACATACCAAAAGTAATGTTCAACCCAGCCTAAACCAAGACCAACACAGCAGTTATACAAGGTTCCCGACCACTCAAGGACCACCAGCAATAGCACTTTTAAATAGACAACCCGGTCCACTCACGGAACCAATATCAAGTGTCACATTCAGTAAAACAACCCGGCTCACACATGGAACCAATATCAGCTAATGCAATATAATAATCAATGAAACAATGCAAGATGCAATAAAGTAAACCCGTACTAGGCGTGGTACCCGTGCCAACCGAATGTTATACCCGTACCAGGAGTGGTTCCCTGGCCAACCAAATATGATACCCGTACCAGGCTTGGTACCCATGCCAACCATTTGTTATACCCGTACCAGGCATGGTACCCGAGCCAACCAAATGTCAACAACCACAGTCAATATATGAACACACACAACTTGTAAAACCAACAAGTAAACACCATTCAATCACAGACTGTAAACAGGAACGTAGACATTCTACACGACTTACCTAAGCAATGTAATGCATACAATCACTTAGACATGAGTACACGAATATACACATTCACAAAAAGTCATAAGCCATCACCTACCTCGAAATGTTCCAAGCTCTATTCGACCCGAGCTTTCCCGTGTTTCGGATTCCTCTCTCGTTCTTGGTCTAAAAACAACACATAGTACATATAATTAACACACAAGGCCTGTACATTACTCGGATTATACCAAATCCCCAAACCCCAGGCCATCCATGATCATCCCACCCTTTTCTCGGGCTTTTTCACTGTTAATTCTCCTAGTTCTATCATTTATTACGGATAAAATAGGGAATTAAACAACCTATGATCATAATAATATCCTTTAATCCATACCCAAGAACACACATGCTTGGAATCCCCTTCCTTCCTCGAATTCCACCATCCCTAGGTTATTCTAACCTTTCCCCAAATTCTCTCCTAGCAATTCTACCGCATAGGAAACGTAATACAAAGATTGGGGAACGAAAACCTTACCTTAGGGAAGAATTTTGACGGAAAAAGGAAGAAAAACGCCTGGAATCTCCTAGCCCTTCTCCGAAAATGAACTTGTGAAAAACTGAATATTTTGGAAGCTGTTTCTGCCTTAAAATCCCGTCGGCCAGCTATAGCGATCCCCGCTCTGCTATAACGGTCCCCCTATAGCGTTAGGATGCCGTTATAGCAGTCTTAAGTAGGTTGACCGCCCTTTGACCGCTGCTATAATGGTAATTTCTACCGCTATAGTGGTGGACGCTATCGCGCATGACCGTGCTCGTCACGGACAGAATTTCCAAAAATCTTCCAGTTTTGGCCATTTCACAACACACCTATTTCCCCCAACGTCCTGAAACAACCCCTTCATGTCAAACACGATTTCGGGAGTTCTACTTACCCAAATGCGATTCCGAAAAATCTCCCGGACTCCTTTATGTCTTGGCTACGTGGAAAACTAGCCCAATCCACGACGCCTAAACCCATATTTACCCGAATTTCCCTAGACTCTTCCTCACTCCAAAATTGGCCGAGGCTAGTCTAGCTCAAAATTTTAAACTCCAAACCCGGAGTTTTCTAACTTTAAAACTTGGCATGATTGGACTACCCATAACGATGGACCCGGTCATTACAACAAATATCAATTTACCCATCGTTCATCCTCGAATGATCAAACTCGAAATTACGGAGATAAAATGAAGGAAGTGTAGTACCTGAATCCTCAAACAATTGAGGGTACTTGTCCCGCATGTCCTTCTCAATTTCCCAAGTGGCTTCCTCAATTGGATGATGCTTCCACTGAACCTTCACCATATCAATCACCTTTGTCCTCAACCTCCGGACATCCCGAGCAAGAATCAAAACTGGTTCTTCCTCATAACGAAGATCCTTATCAAAAAGTATCTCATCCCACTTGATAATGTAATCCCCATCCCCATGGTACCGCTTGAGCATGGATACATGGAATACCAGATGTACGCCCGACAAACTAGGTGGCAGTGCTAACTTGTAAGCCACTGGCCTCACAATTTCAAGCACTTCAAATGGACCGATGAACCGAGGGCTAAGCTTGCCCTTCTTACCGAACCGCATAACCTCTTTCATGGGTGATACCTTTAACAATACCTGCTCACGAACCTAAAAGTCCATGTCCCAGACCTTGCGATCTGCATACTCCTTCTGCCTTATTTGAGCAGCCAACAACTTGGTATGTATGCCCCATACTTTTCCTGTGCTTCCTTCACTAAGTCTATGCCCAGAGGCTTCACATCACCTTCCTCAAACCACCCAACCGGTGATCTGCAGTTCCTCCCATACAGGGCCTTGAATGGTGCCATATTGATACTGGAGTAGTAGCTATTATTGTATGAGAATTTGCATAACGGTAGAAACTGGTCGCAATAACCCCCGAAGTCCATCACACATGCTCTCAGCATGTCCTCCAATACCTGGGTCATCCTTTCCGACTGACCATCAGTCTGAGGGTGGAAGGCTGTGCTAAAGGTGAGTTGTGTACCCAACTCTTCGTGTAACTTGCCCCAGAACTTAGAAGTAAACTACGTACCCCTGTCTGAAATGATGGACAGTGGTACCCTATGCAGTCTCACTATCTCTTTCACTTAGATCTTAGTCAATTGCTACAAATTTTAATCTACCCTGACCCTAATGAAATGAGCGGACTTGGTCAGCCTGTCAGCAATGACCCAAATTGAGTCATATTTCCCCAATGTCTTGGGAAGATCCACCACGAAATACATGGCTATCCTTTCCTATTTCCACTCTGGAATGGGCATTCTCTGAAATAGTCCTATAGGTCTCTGATGTTCTTACTTTACCTGCTGACAGTTCTGATATTTGGACACAAAATCCACTATGTCCCTTTTCATCCTGGGCCACCAGTAACGCTGCCTCAAGTTCATGTACATTTTGGTCACACTCGGATGAATTGAGTACTGCGAACCATGAGCTTCTGCCAAGATTTTCCGTATCATATCATCCACCCGAGGAACAAAAATCCTCTCCTTGAAATGCAACACTCCACCAGAGTCTAACATGACGTCTTTGGACTCCCGGATATTACCTTACCTCGCAACTTACCCAGTTTCAAATCCTGAAACTGTTTTGCCTTTATTTCCTCTATGAAGGTGGCCTTGCCTCAATGCTGGCATGCTGGCCAACAACCCACCTTGATCTGAAACACCTAAGTGCATGAACTTGGCCTCCAAAGCCCGAATCTCCTTAGCCAATAGTCGTTTGGACTCCCCCAAACAAGTCAAGCTACCCATGCTAACAGTTTTCTGGCTCAATGCGTTTGCCACCACATTAGCCTTACCCGGATGGTACTGAATTGTCACATCATAATCCTTCAATAACTCCATCCATATCCTCTGCCTTAGATTCAAATCCTTCTGAGTGAAAACATGCTGCAGACTGCGATGATCTATGAATACCTCACACTTGACATCATAAAGATAGTGTCTCCAGATTTTCAATGCAAAAACCACCGCTGCCAACTCTAAATCGTGAGTCTGGTAATTCCTCTCATGCACCTTCAACTGCCTGGATGCATAGGCTATCACATTCCTATCCTATATCAACACAACACCCAAACCAGAATGTGAAGCATCACAGTAAATAACAAAGTCTTTACCTTCAACCGTCAAGGACAAAATAGAGGTTGTGGTAAAATGTGTCTTGAGCTTTTGGAAGCTCTCCTCGCACTTGTCAGACCACACGAACGGTACCTTATTCTGTGTCAGCCTGGTCAGGTGAGTAGCAATAGAAGCAAAATTCTTAACAAACCTCCGATAGTACCCTGCGAGCCCAATAAAACTTCTCACCTCGATCAGAGAGCTAGGCCAAACCCAACTCTTGACTGCCTCAATTTTCTGGGGATCCACCATCACCCCTTTTTCCGACACTACATGCCCCAAGAATGCCACATAAGTCAACTAAAACTCGCACTTAGTGAATTTTGCATAAAGCTTTTGGTGCCTCAAGATATCCAACACAATACGAAGATGATTAGCATGCTCCTCCTTACTCTTAGAGTAGATAAAAATATCATCGATGAACATGATAACGAAGAAATCCAAGTAAGACTTAAACACCCCATTCATTAAACTCATGAATGTTGCCGGCGCATTGGTCAAACCAAATGACATTACTAGAAACTCGTAATGTCCATACCAAGTCCGAAAAGCAGTCTTCGGAATGTCCTCAGGTCTAATCTTTAACTGATGGTACCCTGACCTCAAGTTAATTTTTGAGAACACTGATGCACCCTGAAGCTGGTCAAACAAATCATCTATATGGGGTAGGGGTACTTATTCAGGATGGTCACCTTGTTCAGCTGCCTATAATCTATGCACATCTGCATACTACCATCCTTTTTCTTTACAAATAAGACCAGAGCACCCCAAGGTGAAGCACTAGGACATATAAATCCCTTATCTAGGAGTTTCTGCAACTGAGTCTTAAGTTTCATTAACTCTGCCGGAGCCATACGATACAAAGGAATGGAAATGGGACGAGTGCCTGGCTCCAAATCAATACAAAAATCTATGTCCCTGTCTAGAGGTATACCAGGCAAGTCCGCTAAAAACACCTCTAAAAATTCAGAAACCACTGGAACTGACTCAATAGGAGGAGACTCCACACTATTATCCCGGAGATGAGCCAAAAAGGCTAGACACCCCCTCCCCACTAGCTTCCTAGCCCGGACAAACAATATTATCTTAACTGGCTTAGGCCTGTACACACCTTCCCACTCTAGTCTATCCTTACCCAGAATATCTAGAGTCGTAGTCTTGGTGTTACATTTCAACACATCATGATAAGGAGTTAGCCAGGTCATATCCAAGATAATATCAAAATCAGTCATATCCAGAATTACCAAGTCTACCCAAGTATGTAACTCAACAAAAACAATCGAACAATCACGATATATATGAGTCACAACCACCGACTCTCCAACTGGGGTAAAAAAACATAGATAGGGGAATCAAGGATATCACAAGTCAAACCCAGCTCCAAAGCAAAACTCACAGACACATAAGAATACGTAGAGCCTGGGTCAAGTAATACTGAAGCCATTTTATCACAAATAAGAATAGTACCTGTGATCACCATATCTGAGGTTTCTACCTCAGTCCTCCCTGGAAAAGCATAGCAATGAGCCCGATCATCAATCCAGGTGACTTCCCAAGCCGGCTGCGCCGCACCCCTGCCTGCGCTGCCGTTCCCTCGGTCTCCCCGACCTCTCTGAATATTACCTCGCCCACCCTGTGGATGACCCCTGGCATTACTGCCTCTGCCTGCCGGAACCACTGCTCTAGTCTGCTGCTGACCCTGATTACCTGTCTGCCTATGTGGACACTCCCTCTTAAAGTGACCCAACTCACCAAAATAAAAGCAACCACGGTCTAGAGTAGGTCTGCTAGCTGATGTATAGGACGCTCCCTGGCCTCTAGGAGCTGAGCTCCCTGACGACCGTCTGTAGTAGCTGGCAGAGCTGATTGAATAGGACGGGCTGGAGAAGCCTGCTGATGCTGGCCCCTAGAGTATGAACCACCATAATTTTTCTCGTTCTGGGGCTTCTTGGCTAAAGACTTAGCCTGCCCCGCTTGTCTAACTCCCTCAATCTTCTTCACATAATCCACCACATCATTAAATACCTTTCCCGAAGAAGTCATATGCACCGACAGTACCTGCAGTTCACTATTCAGACCCTTGACAAATAACCGGACCCGTTCCTCCTCGGAACCCAACATCTGTGTAGTAAAACGAGACAACACATGGAACTTAGCCTCATAAGCTGAGACTGACATGCTACCCTGCTCCAAGTTCAGAAACTCATCCTTCTTTAGGTCCCTCAAGGTACGGGGAACGTACTTCTCTAGAAACAACGTGTGGAACTGCTCCCAAGTCAGTGGAGGTAGAATAGAAGACCGACACTCAACATGAGACCTCCACCACTGCTTGGCATCACCTTGCAGCTTAAAAGTGACAAACTCCACCCCATGTTGACGTACAATACCCAATTTGTGCAACCTCTTATGGCAATCAAGGATGAACTCATAGGCATCCTCCTTGTCTGTACCCTGAAACATCGGAGGTTTCAGCTTAAGAAACTTAGTCAGCATCTCATTCTCATTACCTGTCATCACTGGGCCTAGCATTGGCCTGAGGAGATCATTTGTGCCCAAAGCTGCATCCATCCTTGGTGTAGTAGTAGTCGCTGGCTGAGTATCCAAGGCCTGATTTGCATAAGCTGCGGGTATGGTTCCAACACCAACCAACCTACTCAGAATATCCCACGCCTGCTTAAAAGCTTCTGGTGCCATAGTAGGAAGGCCTGCACCCCCAACCGGTGTCGCCTCTTCTTGAGCCCCTTCATCCTCTACAACCACTTCTTCTACATCCTCAGCCACATGATCCTGAGGTGGGGGATGGGTTACCTCACGTGCAGCAGCAGCTCGAGCTCTACCCCTGGCGAGTGCGGCTCCAGCTCGTCCCCTGCCCCTTCCCCTACATCTGCCACAAACTGCCGGGCCTGCTGATGGGACCGCTGGCCTTGCTCTATTATTCCTTGGAGTGACCATTGCGGACAGAAGAGTGAACGAGGTTAGATACCAATTTGTATCACCAGATACCAATTGGAATCGAGTTATAGCACGAAAGAAAGAAGGAAGAGATAGTTTTTCCTAAATCCCCATAGCCTCTCGAAGAAAAGTACGGACGTCTCCGCACCATTTCGCAAGACTCTACTAGACCTGTCTGGTACAAAGAGATCAACAAACCTAGGCTCTGATACCATCTTTGTCATGACCCAACCCTTCGAGAGTGGCACCCACCCAACCCCCGGATGAGCGAACCAATAGAGTTCAACACTTGTCTAGACTAACAACCTATAACCAATAACAGAAAGTAAACTAGCAATCAAAACAATTCAAAAACTAATCATAATCATTATCCTGCGGAAAATTCCTCCTATGAACTGAAAGTCATTGTACCAAACATCAATACCAAATATCTAGAATACGGAGATGCAACCCCAAAAAATAAAATGAAATAGTTTAAGTCCGAAACAAATGGACTGAAACTCTAAGAATAACCCAAGGTAACTCAAAACAAGCAGCTCACCCTTGTAAGTCAGAATCACCGGTGCTAAATGCGAGGTCGCGTCTCAGTCGCTGGTAGATTTCATGTACTCACCAAAGACAAGAAAGTGCAGTATCAGTACACCTCCACTGTGTACTGGTAGGATCATCAGCCAGTTTTCAAGTAAACAACATATATCACAGTACAACATATTCAAGTAAATATATGGAAAACATGCAACAAGTATACATGCCCTAGACTACAAGTCTCTACCTACTTTGTACCAGCATGAAATTCATCTCTTACAGTTCTATACCCGTACCAGGCGTGGTACCCGTTCCAATTGAATGTTATACCCGTACCAGGCATGGTACCCGTTCCAACCATTTGTTATACCCGTACCAGGCGTGGTACCCGAGCCAACCGAATGTCAACAACCACAGTCAAAATATGAACACACACAACTTGTAAAACCAACAAGTAAACACCGTTCAATCACAGACTGTAAACAGGAACCTAGACATTTCACATGACTTCCCTAAGCAATGTAATGCATACAATCACTTAGACATGAGTACACGAATATACACATTCACAGAAAGTCATAAGCCATCACCTACCTCGAAATATTCCAAGCTCTATTCGACCCGAGATTTCCCGTGTTCCGGATTCATCTCTCGTTCTTGGTCTAAAAACAACACACAGTACATATAGTTAGCACACAAGGCCTGTACATTACCCGGATTATACCAAATCCCTAAACCCCAGGCCATCCATGATCATCCCACCCTTTTTCCGAGCTTTTCCACCGTTAATTCTCCTAGTTCTATCATTTTTTACGAATAAAACAGGGAATTAAACAACCTATGATCATAATAATGTACTTTAATCCATACCCAAGAACACACATGCTTGGAATCCCCTTCCTTCCCCTTCCTTCCACCATCCCTAGGTTATTCTAACCACTCCCTAAATTCCCTTCTAGCAATTCTACCACATAGGAAACATAATACAAAGATTGGGGAATGAAAACCTTACCTTAGGGAAGAAGTTTGACAGAAAAAGAAAGAAAAACGCCTGGAATCGCCTAGCCCTTCTCCCAAAATGAACTTGTGAAAAAACTGAATGTTTTGGGAGCTGTTTCGGCAATAAAATCCCGTCGGCCCACTATAGCGGTCCCCTCTCTGCTATAGCGGTCCCGCTATAGCGGTAGGCTGCCGCTATAGCTGTCTTAAGTAGGTTGACTGCCCTTTGACCACCGCTATAGCGGTAATTTCTACCGCTATAGCGGTGGCTGCTATCGCGCATGACCGCGCTCATCACGGACAGAATGTCCAAAAATCTACCAGTTTTGGCGATTTCACAACACACCTGTTTCCTCCGACATCCTGAAACAACCCCTTCACGTCAAACACGATTCTGGGAGTTCTACTTACCCAAATGCGATTCCGAAAAGTCCCCCAGACTCCTTTATGTATTGGCTACATGGAAAACTAGCTCAATCTAAGACACCTAAACCTATATTTACCCGGATTTCCCTAGACTCTACCTCGCTCCAAAACCGGCCGAGGCTAGCCTAGCCCAGAATTTCAAACTTCCAAACCTGGAGTTTTCTAAATCTAAAACTTAGCATGATTGGACTACCCGTAACGATGGACCCGATCATTACAAAACCAAAGGTATGAGATGGAAACAACAACAATTTACCACATAAGTATTGAAAACTTCGAAAGGAGACTAACCAGTCAAGTAGAAACAAAGTAAAAATAACAGCAAACAGTGATCCAACAACTTCAAACACTTTTTCCTTAAAATAATTGAGAGCAGTAGGGAGAACTTGTGCGAGAGCGCGAGAGCGAGTTAAAACAGATAGTAGAACCCATGGGAAAACTCTATCCCTATAAGTTTTCTCTTTTGTGCATATGTATGAGTGTTCGTGAAAGTTGTGGGGATTTTTCAGTATGTGAATTCTAGATCCTCCATAGAAAAAAGAAGAGTTACTTATATATTAGAGGAACATATCAGTTAAGGGATGTGGAGTGCTCAATCATAGGAATCAATTCAGTGCAAAAATCATGTCAAAGTTACCAAAAATAAATAAGTAAGAAACTGTAACAAGATTGAAGGGATTTAATTAAGTGAGAAGATATTTTTAAAAGTAAAAGAAATAGCATATGAAGGCTATTAAAGATCAATTTTGAGAAGGAAAGGGAGGCAATCAATTAAAAAGTCAATTAAGGAGATTCGTTTTCTTAAAACGGATGGGTAAAATTGATTAAGGGCTGAAAATCACATCAAAGTTACCATAACTATAGGGGTGCTAAGGTTGTCCATACCAAGTTAAAAGAAAGAAAATCAATCATAGGGTTACTTTCCAAAGAAACGAATAAATTAAGTGCAAGATGATCAAACCTTACCATAGATGAGCAAATATTAAAGTTGTCACAATCAATTAAAAGAGCAAATGAGAGAGTACTTACCATAAAAGATTTTCTTAAGCCAATTAACCAAATCACTCAGGAGCAAATTATGTCAAGCTTACCACAACTATCACATAAGTTTTGCCATGAATTTGGCTCAAAAAAGGAGAGGAAATAATCATTTAAGACTACTACAGACAAGTATCAAGAATTATCCCATGCTTTTAGATAAAATGATACTACAAATTACCATAATTTAAACCATAAAAATGCTGTCACAAGCACATTTTCAAGGGAAAAGTTGATCAAGACTGATTTAAAATTCTAGAATTGAACACAAACGATCATCATAATGCTCATACTTACGTTCTATGGGCATGTATTCAAATGCAAAGAGTATGAATGCAGAAATTGGCAACCAAGTCAGACATCTCAAATTACTAGGGCTAAATCGAAATTCACAAAGATCACAATTTCCGCATATGATATAATACAATCCAGAAGAATAAGAATCAACCAATTGAACCTAGATCATTAATCTATTTCTCAAAATCACATCACCAAACTGAGCATAAGGACATACCGGAAATGGGTTTAAACTGTCGTAAATCAGAATTGGGGCGTTCGGTAGTAATTTGAGACCTGATGCAGAAGCCAATTCAAAATTGTCAAACATTATCACAGTGATACATTCGTAGAGCCATTAACTTTTGTTTGAGGATGATGGTGGCAGCGGTGGGGCTTGCTGATTTTTGTGGTGTTTATGGAGAAAAAGGGAAAGAGGAGAGAGTTTTGGAGAAAGGGAGAATGAAGGGTGAGTGGTTTGCGGAAGAGGAGAAAGGCGATGGGTTGAGAGGTCGTTTACTGGTGGGGTTCGCTGGTGGAAGGAGAGAAAGAGAGAAATAGAGGGCAGCGCTGGTTATCGTGTGGTAGAGGCAGAGCGTGGGCGATGGGGTTTTGTCGGTGGTTCGTCAGAACCGAGGTGGAGAAAGGAGAAGATGAGGGGAAAGATGAGAGAGAGGGGGTGAAGGCAGTGGCTGGTTTTTTGTGGTGGAGTTATTGGCCGCTTCACCGGCATTGGTGGAGCGGGGGCAGACAATGGCAAAGAGAGTGGTGAGCGGAGGGAGAGAAAAGGGGGAGAGAGTGTAAAAGGTAGCGGCTGGTGGGGAAATGAATGAGGGTTAAGAATTTTTGAGTGATACTAATTAAAAAGAAAATAAACCTAGAATTAATCTGGATCGTTAGATCATAAAGGATAGACGACTGAGATTAAAATCAAGGATTGGGTCGGGTTATGGGTCACAAATTGGGTCAGTCCAATTTGGGCTCAAATTGACATCAATTGAATTTGGCTAAAATTTAAATAATTTGAGAGGGAAATTGAATTTGGGCTGCTATTTAATAAATAAAATACTACATATATAAAATTTAGTAGATAAAAATGATAATTATCAAACAAAAAAGAATATTAATTAAAATTATAAATAAATTACGTATATATATATATTGTACGTAAAATAAATGACATGTAATATTATACAAAATTTACAATAAAATAGTAATAATAAGAAACAAATTATATATTTATAAATTGTATACTAATTTAAAAAGTGTCAAGACGAGGATAAAATTTAGTAAATAGAAGCAATTCACGAGGAAAATTAAGCTTTAAAAAATAATAATAACTAGTAAAATAACAACCCGAGAGAGGTATAGGGAGGTCAAAATTGGGTGTTAACAACTGCCCCTTCCTTGCTCGGGAATGAAGGATGAATTGGCGAGCAAGGAATGTTGACTAGTAGCCAATTTTGTCTGATTGGAAGGATATTCTTTTGCAGTCAGAAAAAATAGAAAGGAGTTACGAAAATGATGTGGCCGAGACTTTAGTTTTAAGTCACCTACATATCTCAGATTTTATGAGAATCAGGCCGTGTGTATTTCTGGATTCAGGGACGAATGAGATCCTTAAAGAAAAATCAAGAAATATGAAACTTGAATGAGGATAGCACGAGTTGGAAAGATTAGAGTGATATGAAAGGATGAAACGTGAATATGTGACGATATAGGAATACAAATTAGATGAAAGATAAGAAGAAGTGTATCTCAAAAACGAACATGACAAATTCTATTTATTTCTTGCCTTAGTCACCTGCATCTTCTAATATTACTAGATAAAATAATCAACTCACAAATATAGAGAAGTATTAACTGATGCAATGAAAAGTAATAGTAATAAATAACAGTAATAACGAGATGAGATGAGAAAGCATATCTTTAACGTTGTGCCTGTAACTCAGTATTTTTGAGAGACCTCAAAAATTCTGCCCCAGTTTTAATCTTCAACGTAAATGTGATCAATTTAGTGATATATACCTGCGAAACTTAAACATGCTACATAGATTTGTTATACTCAGAGATCATCATAAAATGGTTTAGAGCCTTGATATGTCCATTTTAGGGCGGACGAGCCCGAATGTCCTTTTTAGGGCGGACGAGTCCAATTGTCTCTTTTTAGGGTGGACGAACCCAACTGTCCATTCTTAGGGCAGACAATCCCAATTGTCCATTTCTAGGACGAACGAGCCCAATTATTCATTTTAGGGCGAACGAGCCCAATTATTTATTTTTAGGGCGGACGAGCTCAACTGTCCATTTTTAGGGAGGACAAGCCCAATTATCCATTCTTAGGGCGGACAAGCCCAATAGTCCATTCTTAGGGCGGACGAGCCCAATATTTATTTTAGGGTGAATGGGCCCAATCGTCCGTTTTTAGGGTAGACGAGCCCAAATATTCATTTTTAGGACGGACGAGCCCAAATGTCTATTTTTAGGGCTGACGAGCCCAATGGTAGCTCAATTCAAATATAAACTTCGGGCACAAATATAATCTCAAAGGTGAGGAGATATAATGGCTTAGCTCCTTTTCATGTTGGAGATGCAATGGGTGCTTCTGTTGATACTGATTATTCGATCGTTATGAAGCAGTTTCTGCATTTGTATATGTTATTTCTGCATTTCAAAGGAAATTATTAGTTTTAAAATAAAGGTTGATTCATACCTTTGCTTGTTTTTAGCTTATTGTCGTTGTCTTGTACGTCATTGTGATGAAATTTTTGAGGACCCCTCAAAAATTTCTGCCCCAGTTCAGATTACAAAATGTATGTTTCACTTTCTTGTGAATCAAAATGTTGTTGATTTGTGAAATTTTGAGGTTCTCTCAAAATTTCTGCCCCTATTTTAACTTATGGAGATTTATGTTCTTGCTTCACTCAAATAAAATTGTCAGTTCAAAATAAAGTGATTGTCTTATATTGGAACATTGAGGTTCGACTTTGAATTCGTGTTTGTCATTATTGAAGTCATGAAATGAACCAAAATAACTTAGGTTCATTGAATAGAGAGTCTTGTCAAAAGTCGATACGATTTAGGTATGGAGGATTTTTTTTTATTAGATTGAGACCAAACTCAATAATGAGCTGCCTATGTATGCAAATGGAAGTCAGGTCAAACGTAGTTCATGAGTACAAATAGGGAAAAAACAAAAATAGGAAATTTATTGATTGGGATGGACGAATAGAGAGATATGGCACTTTGCTTATGGTGGTCTTATCCTTCTCAATTCCTTTGATGTACTTTACGCTTTCTTGTCAAATGTCTCGGGACGATTTCTATTAGATCACCTTGAATGATGACTGTACCTGTAGTAACGTCATAGATGTTGCTTAGTGGCCCTTGTTGCACTATAACCTTCTCTTTCTCAATTAAATCTTGAATCGTATACCTGAATGCTGGACATTCCTCGATATCATGACCTTGAATATTGGAACGATATGCACACATTTTAAATGAATCAAAATTCGAAGGTGGATATTTAGAAACCCATCCTTTTTTAGGTTTCAAGATTCCTTGAGCACATAATCTTTGAAATATATTTATCAGAGGTTCGGTTAGTGGGGTAAGAGTGCGGGATCTGCTCTCCTTTGACTGACGAGCATTGGATGGTATTGGATAAGTTGGTCGTTGGGTATTATATTGGTAAGAACCTAGGTATTGAAAATCTGGTGGGTTATGAAGCTGGGGGTGCACGTTATAGGAGTCAAACACGACATATGCTTGCTGGCCATCTTGATGGTCTATTGTTTGAGGTGAGGTGGTTGAGACTTTTTCTTCCTTCTCACCCCAAGGATTTTCTGATGTCGCAGGAGTGTCAATAATTCTTCCTGTCCGAACTCCATATTTCAATTCCTTTCCAATTCGAATTAGGCTGGCAAAATTATCAAAGCTCATGAAGAACAAGGACTTATAAAATATACCATCCAGTGATTGGATGAAGATTTGAATCAAATCCTTTTCAGACAGTGAATGACATATTCTAGAAGCTTCCAATCTCCATCGTATTACATACTCCTCAAAAGATTCATGGATTATTTTCTTTACTTCGAGCAAATTTGTTATTATTGGACCAATCTTGATGTTGAACTTATATTGCTCTACAAAATCTCGAGCCATATCTTCCCATGTAAACCATTTACTGAAGTCTTGCTTGGTGTACCATGTAAAAGCTATTCCTGACAAACTCTGAATAAATAGTCTCATTAACAGAGTTTCATCATGTCCGATTCCAATTAATCTACCACAAAAATCTTTCAAATGCTTGACTGGGTCTCCTTGTCCCTCAAAAATGTTGAATTTTGGAATCATGTATCCTGACGGCAGTTCAATATTCGGATGCAAACACAAGTTCTCATACTTTAGGTTCGGAACGTTCTTGGAATGTAACTTTTCATCTACAATCTTCTCCAAGTCACAAGATCTTTTGTGTAGCGTAGATAATTTTTCATCATGCATCGCCATATTTTGCAAAGTGCCATAATTAGTGTGTGCCAAAGATATCTGTTGTGGGATCGGATGAGGAGTTGTGGTCAAAAAGTACTTTGTGTTGGGTGAGAAGCAAAGTTTGTGTTAAGAAGAGGATCAGAATGGTTGGACATATTTGTGAAATTGCAGATTCTCAGCCGATTCAATGTTCAAATGATAGACAACCTTTAAACAAAAATAAATCAAATACAACCTTAACATGTAGCACAAATAAAATCAAGATATCCATAACAATAGTGATAATAATGATAATGATAGTAATAAAATATTAGTGAAAGACACTTGTAAAAGGTTCTAGGTCGGATAACGAATGAATACTAGGTCATAATGAGTGATCTAAGCACGGAGTTTGAGCTTCTAATGCACGAAACATACAATAGTGATAGAATTTATGATTTCAAACGATTGGCATGATACTCGACGAATGTGAAATTTGAAAGATAGAAAAGTTATAGAAGATGAACAAGGTCGACTTATGTTGAACACTAGAGCTTTCTTCACATCATTTTGCCAATCAATCCAATTTCAACTTTGAAAGATCAACTATCATAACATAAGGGGAAAAGAAATTTTTATTATGATGAGACCGAACTCATTAAATGAGCACCTACGTATCCCTCATATAGGTAAATCAGGTCAACCATAGTTCATATTACAAAGGAAATTAAACAAAAGCTAGATAGATAAAACATATGAAAATGATAGTCTGCAAATTATGAGATGATGTCTTTATTAATCACGCCTCTTCTTCAAGTGCCTTGTTGCCAACTTCACTGAGTCTCCATTCAAAGTAATAACCTCAGTTGAGATGCTGCATTCCTCCCTTGACTTTCTTTTCTTTACCTTGACCCCTTGATTTAGTTGTCTGGCCATAAGGATAAGTTGTGATAAACTGTGGATAAGACACCGGAATGTAGTTTGATGTTGGAGCAATGGATGGAGGTGGATGCCAAACAGTTTGAGGATGAGATCTTGTGGTGAATTGAGGATAACATGCTTGACTGTAATTTGGTGTTGGAATAATTTCTGGAGATGGATACCATATCAATTGAGGGCGAGGCCTTTTCACTATCTTTCCATTGTTTGTCAAATTTTGTATTTCTCCCTTCAATTGGCGGCATTCATCTAAGTCATGGCCTGGAATACCAGAATGAAAAGCACAATGCTTACTTGGGTCAAAGAAAGAACTTGAAGGGTAATCTGAACCAACAAACTTAGGTTGCAACATTCCACTTGACCTCAACATCTCAAAAGTGAGCGAAGTCGGCTCATCTAAGAGAGGTATGACTCGAAAGTGTTTTATTTTGGGTTTTGGAAGTCTTGCTTTCTCGTCGATGACATTCTTTCCTTTATCCTTGGATTGTGTCTCAACCAAACCAACTCTATCATGCATTACAATCTCTTCTACAAATTTTCTCTTTAGCTTCTTATCAAACTGCTCGACGAAGTCCATAACTAAATTGTCCCAACATATCCATTTGCTCACATCCTTTTCTGCGTACCAAATCAAAGCTGGACCTGTTAATGATCTAACAAAAAGCTTTATCTTGAGATCATTACCTTGCCCAATAATTTCAAGCTCATCATGGTATGCTTTCAAGTGGGAGTGAGGATCTCCAGATCCGTCGTACAATGAAAAATTCAAGTTTCTTTTTCTATTCTTGTCTTCTTCCCCTGGCTTGACCGACTTACTCATCTCTGGATGTTGTGTGGACCTCGCATGATAGTAAGAAACTTTTCCTTCTCTTTCTTTCTGTATACCCATTTCTGTCAACCCATCGAGTGCTTTTTGTAGTGCAAGTGAATGCAGACTCGAAGAGCCTTGTACATCACGTACACGTATAGAAGAAATTGTCAGTATTGGAGATTCTACAGTGTAGACGGGAGCAACAAATTGAATTTCTGACATTGGTTTAGGAAAACTTGGTGGAATATCTGTTGAGCCCCAAAGATCAAACATCAACTCTCTAATTCTCTCAATTCTCTTTTCCATTCTTTCCATACTCGCTTCAAATACAGTGACATTACTTTGGCGTGACCCCAAATTCTTATTCTTGATTTCACTATTGACAAGGTTGATAAACATCGCTTGACTAGCCATTTGATACGCTCTAACGTTCAACTTTAGTCAACCTTAGAAGAAGAAAATTTATAATTAGTAAAGGAAGAACGCACAAGAGAAGAAAAAAAAGGGTCTAATAATTAAGAGTTGAGTAATGGATTACGACTCATTCAGAGAAGTTATGAAGGATGCTATATGACTTAAAAGTTGTAAAAGCTGGAGGATGACACAAACGTCGAACGTTGACAATTTACGGTGAAACCTAGACCAAATGAATGAAACTTTAATGGAGGAAATAATATGTCAATGTAGAAAGCAACGAGTTAAGGATATTCTAAAAGTAATGAATCACCTTAAAAGTTAGAAGGGAATCTAGGATACCCTATGGAGGAATATATTGATTTGAGAGATGATTTATATGCTAAAAGATCTTTAGAGGACAAGATCAAGTTACGACGTTAGAATGAAGGAAAATTTAACTAGGCCCTAAGATTGTATGATTTGGGTCTAAAGAAAAATGGTACGATACTGAAAAATTATTTGCATTAAGTGCAAATAAATGATTTCGACGTCATTTAAAATTTAAAATTCTAAGAGTAAGAAATTACTAAGACAAGAACCAAATAATTAAATAGGTAAGATGATAACATAAACATAAAAGATTAACACGTAGCAGATAAATATATGTGTTGTTTTGGTATCATGAACGCCTATTTATAGTTAATGCATGCATGTCTTAAATACAAGGGGTAGAATGACACTCTCTTAAGCTTTCTAAGAGTTGGATAGACACGGCCTCAAGATTTTTTCTTATGCGAGGAGGCACGTGGTCACACGGTAGCAAAACTATCCGTTCACCCCACGTCTATGCCAACTCTCTAAAATAGGGTATTGAAAGAATTTTGGAGAAGTGCAAAGGTACAACTCACGTGTATAGTGTGTGAAAGTGTGAAGTTCCCAAGTGGGAAAAGTATGAGCGGAATGACAATTTATATAAAACAATAACATGTAGCACATAGTGAAAGATTATAACACATCAAACAGTTTAAGAAAAAATGATAAGGAAATGAATAAAGCAAAAATAAGGAATAATAACAATAAGTAAATACATAAATTGAAGGGAAGAAACAAATAAATTATGAGACATATTAATTTAACGAATGAAATAAATAAATAATAAATTAATCATGAAACAATAATAAGAAAACACGTAAGGAGAATGAGGAAAGGAATTGATCGCAAAAGTAAAATAAATCGATCAAATAAGAAAAATAAATAAAGGGATAAAAGTAGGAGAAAGTACATGGAAAGAAATACATTATACTACCTAAGAGAATAAATAAATAAAAATTCTACCTCAAGGATAAATTGAAAAAAAAACAAATAAAGGATTTAGAAAGAGGATTTTCACGTAAGATGTATAGTTCAGTTAGGAAAACAAAATATTCAAGACAAGAAAATTAAATAAAGGAGTACAGAAAAAGAATATACGGTACAAAAATATTTATTTAAATATGAAAATTAGATATAAAAGCGAGTCATTTAGAGTAATAAATAAATAAATAACGAAAATGGATATCATGACGCAAGAATATTTAAAGAAATAAATGAAGGGAAAGAAAAGAGAATTTAATCATGACACATAACTATGCCAGGGAACAAGCATTTTAAAAGTCAAATAAAAAAAGAACTAATCTAATTCATGAAAAAATAAATAAATTATTTTAAGAGATTTTTTTTTTTAAAAAGGATGCTAACTATTGAACTAAATCAACAACTTAAAGAAACAAATTAAACTTTACCAATAAATAAATAAATAAGTCCTACAAATATAACACAAAACGCAAATGAAATGTAAAATCCAACATAAACACAAATACGTAATGGTTAGAAGGTAAGTATCCCCAACAGAGTCGTCATTCTGTCGCGCCCCAATTTTCTCGCGAAAAGTGGGCCTTCGACGTGACAACTCTCTTTTTTAGGATAAAAGAGAGGTAAAGAGTCACCACCTAATGAATTAAGGTGCGTTAGGGCACCATTCTAACTAACTATGATTAAATTAAATTTAAAGTCTGCGAAGCCAGAAAATCGGATAAGGGTTCAAGTTACCTCGAAAGGAAGGTATTATGCACTTTTCGAGGTCCACAAATGTGAGTCCCTACCAGATTCATTATTTATGTGGGAAAATACGTGATAAACAAAAGGTCAATTGATTTTATTTAGAAAAAGTGATTAAATAAATAAATTTTAATTTTAATAAAGTAAATAAATTAAGCATAAATCTACTTGTTAATCTAAACATGTGATAAATAATTAAGCACGTTGATTTATGCATTATTTAAAATAAATGAACAAAATAGACATGCAAACTTATTTATTCTCTTATATGCTTAATTTAAATAACTTAATGATTAAACATAAAAATCTTTATTTTAAACGATAACTAAACTAGGTGAAGATTCAATTGTTGATTAATTAACATGAATCTAGTCTAGGCGATAAATGATTAAACATACTCATTTATTCATTAATTTAAACAAATAAGTGAATAAGTAAAACTAGGCATGCAAAACTTGATTGTTAATTAGATAATACGAGTCTAAATAACTAGGTGATTTAAACATACAAAAACCCTTATTTTAAAATAAGTAAAAGAAATAGACATAAATTATTGTCTAAATAAGGAACCAAGTGATTACATAGTAAATTCATTTATTAATTATTAAAAAAAAAAACAAGTTAAAAACTAAACATAAAAAAAAACTTGATTTTTGTTTAGTCAATACGAATCATGTGAAAGTGGTTAACAATAGATAAGTGAGAGGAGAGAATTTATTTAAGCATAGCAAAGTAAAGAAAGATTTAATTATGAAAGTTAACTAATTACAAATAACTAATTATTCGAATCAATTTACACAAGTGAAAACTATACCTTGTTACAATAGAGAAATAGCGCACCCTAAAATAAAATATATTAACTACCCCAAATAAACAAAATAAAATAAAATATAATTAGTTTCATAAGAGTAAATGAGCTTAAATTTTTAGAACTCATAAGAGTATTTGAAAGGCTTAAAATGTTTATAGCATTTATAGGGATGATGCCACGATATTATTGATTGCGCTCTTCCACTATAACAACAATTTAATTGGAGGTCGGTCTTACAGTTTAAAAATAGTAATAATATAATTTTAAAATATAAGTAAAAGATTTGTAATTTCAAGTAATAGGCACATAAATATACTTACATATAACTACACATAATTCCTTTTTGAAAGCTTTGGTAGATGGTACTCCCGGGGATGCGTCGGCTTAATTAAAATTTAGAAATTAGACCTCGTAATTCCTTTTCATTTTCCCGCTAACTATATGTTAGGAGATAGTATTTGTATAATAGAAGTAAAAATACCATGTCCAGTTCCAATTGCATAAAACCGAAACGAGCAATGTTTTTCATAAAGAAATGAAAATAACTTTAACCATTTGTGAAATTTTGTCAAAATGGAGTGAAAATGAATGAAAATATGAGTAAGAAACTAAGGATTTAACGCTCAAAAAGGAAACATTTAGCACATAATTTCCTAATCCCTTAGGCAGCCCCCTTTCTTCTATTATTACATCAATATGTTTACGGTACAAGCCAATGTAAAATGAATCCGTACAAAGTCAGTAAGCCTAGAAATGGATTCCAAAACTCAAAATCCAGCGATTCCTCTCCAGGTCTAAGCAGTCCACAAACACGTCGGCCAAACTTTCAAACACGATCCTAATAGAAGCAAGATCCATCCTCCTTGGCGTGTCAAGATCCCAAGAATCTCAAGGATTCTGGGAAGTGCTCACACCGAGGGGGTATAAATACACCAGCCTTTACCAGTAGCCAAAGGATCATAACAAGAGCATGTGTTCCTCACAAATTTTGTATCACAACAAACCAAACAAATTCAAGTAGATATTCACAAAGAAGTTTTGAGATCTATAGGCATGCTCTTATCTTACACATTTTTTAGCAACACACAAAAGAGTAATGGAGAACATACCTTGGTGCTTCCTATATCATATTTAAAGAATTAAACAATTATAAACCAATGGCAGGAGATGGAAACTACAACAATTTACCACATAAGTATTGAAAACTTTGAAAGGAGACTAACCAGTCAAGTAGTAGAAACAAAGTGAAAATAACAGCAAACAATGATCCAGCAACTTCAAACACTTTTTCTTTAAAGTAATTGAGAGCAGTAGAGAGAACTTGCACGAGAGCGCGATAGCGAGTTAAAACAGATAGTAGAACCCGTGGGAAAACTCTATCCCTATAAGTTTTCTCTTGTGTGCATATGTATGAGTGTTCGTGAAAGTTGTGGGGATTTTTCAGTATGTGAATTCTAGATCCTCCATAGAAAAAAGAAGAGTTACTTATATATTAGAAGAACATATCAGTTAAGGGATGTGGAGTGCTCAATCATAGGAATCAATTCAGTGCAAAAATCTTGTCAAAGTTACCAAAAATAAACAAGTAAGAAACTGTAACAAGATTGAAGAGATTTCATTAAGTGAGAAGATATTTTTAAAAGAAAAAGAAATAGCATATGAAGGCTATTACAGATCAATTTTGAGAAGGAAAGGGAGTCAATCAATTAAAAAGTCAATTAAGGAGATTCTTTTTCTTAAAACGGATGGGTAAAATTGATTAAGGGCAGAAAATCACATCAAAGTTACCATAAATATAGGGGTACTAAGGTTGTCCATACCAAGTAAAAGGAAAGAAAATCAATCATAGGGCTACTTTCCAAAGAAACGAATAAATTAAGTGCAAGATGATCAAAACTTACCATAGATGAGCGAGTATTAGAGTTGTCACAATCAATTAGAAGAGCAAATGAGAGAGTACTTATCATAAAAGATTTTCGTAAGCCAATTAACCAAATCACTCAGGAGCAAATTATGTCAAGCTTACCACAACTATCACATAAGTTTTGCCATGAATTTGGCTCAAAAAAGGAGAGGAAATAATCATTTAAGACTACTACAGACAAGTATCAAGAATTATCCCATGCTTTTAGATAAAATGATACTACAAATTACCATAATTTAAACCATAAAAATGCTGTCAATAGCACATTTTCAAGGGAAAAGTTGATCAAGACTGATTTAAAATTCTAGAATTGAACACAAACGATCATCATAATGCTCATACTTACGTTCTATGGGTATGTATTCAAATGCAAAGAGTATGAATGCAGAAATTGGCAACCAAGTCAGACATCTCAAATTACTAGGGCTAAATCGAAATTCACAACGATCACAATTTCCGCATATGATATAATACAATCCAGAAGAATAAGAATCAACCAATTGAACCTAGATCATTAATCTATTTCTCAAAATCACATCACCAAACTGAGCATAAGGACATACCGGAAATGGGTTCAAACTGTCATAAATCAGAATTGGGGCGTTCGGTAGAAATATAAGACCTGATGCAGAAGCCAATTTAAAATTGTCAAACATTATCGTAGTGATACATTAGTAGAGCCATTAACTTTGGTTCGAGAATGATGGTGGCAGCGGTGGGGCTTGCTGATTTTTGTGGTGTTTATGGAGTAAAAGGGTTCGCTGGTGGGAGGAGACAAATAGAGAAGGAGAGGGTGGCGCTGGTTGTCGTGTGGTGGAGGCGGAGTGTGGGTGATGGGGTTTCGTCAGCGGTTTGTCAGAACCGAGGTAGAGAAAGGAGAATATGAGGGGAAAGAGGAGAGAGAGGGGGTGATGGCAATGGCTGGTTTTTTGTGGTGGAGTTGGTGGCCGCTTCACCGACGGACGATGGAGAAGAGAGTGGTGAGCGGAGGGAGAAAAAAGGGGGGGAGAGAGTAAAGAGTGGCGGCTGGTGGGGAAATGAATGAGGGTTAAGGATTTTTTGGGTGATACTAATTAAAAAGGAAATAAACCTAGAATTAATCTGGATTGTTAGATTATAAAGGATAGACGACTGAGATTAAAATCAAGGATTGGGTCGGGTTATGGGTCACAAATTGGGTCAGCCAAATTTGGGGCTCAAATTGGAATTAAAATTGATCCAAATTGGACTCAATTTGGGCTAAAATTGACATAAATTGAGCAAAATTTTGCTAAAATTTAAATAATTTGAGAGGGAAATTAAATTTGGACTGCTATTTAATAAATAAAATACTACATATATAAAATTTAGTAGATAAAAATGATAATTATCAAACAAAAAAATATTAATTAAAATTATAAATAAATTCCGTATATATATATTGTACGTAAAATAAATGACATGTAATATTATATAAAATTTATGATAAAATATTAATAATAAGAAACAAATTATATATTTATAAATTGTATATTAATTTAAAAAGTGTCAAGACGACGATAAAATATGTGTTTTATTTAGTAAATAGAAGCAATTCGCGAGGAAAATTAAGCTTTAAAAAAATAATAATAACAAGTAAAATAACAGCCCAAGAGAGGTATAGGGAGGTCAAAATTGGGTGTCAACAGAAGTTATCAAGCAACCAAGGGAATCTACCCCTAATTACTCACCTAAACTATTAGAAATCCACCCAATAGATTTACTACACTAAAAGCTATCAACTACAATATGAGTTGTCAAAGAGCATTTCTCAATCATTCAACAACTGAGAAGCTAAAGGGAAGGGAACCCCTATTTATAGTTATTACATAAAGGCCCAATAGTGACCTTGAAAGATAGCCCAACTCGGCCCAACGCATAAGATGTGCGAAGGGTGTGCGAAATGCACCATCAAGAGTGCATGTCGCCCTCTGCTCCGCACCACCTAAACAGATCATCATTGGCAGCCTTGTGTGTTTGGTGTGCCACAAGTCGTAGATCCTTGATATACGTTCTTCAATGGTCTCCAAAGCCTCTTTCTTCATGAATATAGTTTGTAAGGCTTGGAGTTCCTTGGCTTGCTTCATTCAGAGCGTAATGAGGCTCTTCCAAGCTCCCTTTTATGCTCCAAGGGTGAGTGTAGCTTGGATCCTCTTGTCTAGACCTTGAAGTATAGGTTTAGCACGAATGTCACTGGGAGATATCGTATTAGTACAGAAAATCTTTCGGCGGCTGATGCGCAACCTCACCTTTAGTCCCAGCGCTTTCAGACATCAAGGGTGAGCTGCCTCGATCGAGCTACCTTGGTTTTTTTCTGTTTACTTATAGCCCACTTGTGTCGGGCTTAAACTCTTGCTGATTAGGGGTTGCATCCCCGTATTTTCTAGACAATTTGGTAGAATATTTTGGTACGATGACTTTCAGGTTTTAAGGAGGATGTTTCCGTAGTTTTATAAAATATTATTTGTGATTTATTTGCTAGTTTATTTTATGCTTTGGTTTTAAGCTACTAGGATGATTAAGTGTTGGGTACCGCTCACTCGATGGTATTGGGTGGGTGCCACTCACGATGGTCTGGGTCATGACAAAGATAGTATCAGAGCCCTAGGTTCGTTGGTTTCGTCGTACCAAAACAGGTTTAGTAGAGTCTTCCAGAACAGTGTGGAGACATCCATACTTTTCTTCGAGAGGCTATAGGACTTTAGAAACTATCTCTTCTTTCTCCCTTCGTGATATAACTTGATTCCAATTGGTATCTAGTGATACAAATTGGTATCTGACTTTGTTCACTCTTCTGTTCGTAGATGGTTAACACAAGGAACAACGAAGAGAGAGCAGCGATCCCAGCAGCGGGCTCGGTTGTTAGAGGTAGAGGAAGGGGCAGGGGCCGAGGTAGGGAAACACCCGCTAGGGGTGGAGCTCAAGCGGCTGAAGGAGCACGTGAAGTGACCCCTCCCCCACCCCATGATCAGGTTGAAGAGGAGGTTGAGGTTGCTGTTGAGGAGGGTGTAGAGCAGGCGGAGGCAGCACCGGCTAGAGGTGCATACCTTCCCCCTATCACACCCGCAACATTTCAGAAATTGTGGTCCTTCCTGAGTGGCCTGGTTGGTGCTGGAGCCAACCCTACAGGAACTGCAGATCAGGTTCCGAGTACACATCCAACGAATTTTACAGCTCCTAGAATGGATGCTGCGTCGGGCACATACAACTTCTTCAGACCCATGCGAGGTCTGGTCATGATAGAGAATGAGCACGATATGTTGACCAAGTTCATTAAGCTGAAACCTCCTACATTTCTTGGTAATAATAAGGAAGATGCTTATGAGTTCATATTGGACTTTTATGAGAGGCTGCACAAGCTGGGCATTGTGCAACAACATGGGGTTGAGTTTGTCACCTTTCAGCTGCAGGGTGATGCTAAGCAGTGGTGGAGGTCTCATGTGGAATATCGGTCATCTGTTTTGCCCCCACTGACTTGGGAGTAATTTCACGCTCTCTTCTTGGAGAAATACGTGCCTCGTGCCTTGAGAGATTGCAAAAAGGATGAGTTCCTAGCTCTGGAATAGGATAACATATCGGTCTCTACTTATGAGGCTAAGTTTCATGCCTTGTGTTTGTTTGCTACACAATTGTTGGGTTTTGAGGAGGAGCGAATTCGATTATTTGTGAAGAGTTTGAATATGGATTTACAGGTGTTATCGGTGCACATGACTTCAGCTGGGAAGGGCTTCAATGAGGTCACAGACTATGTTAAGAAGTTAGAAGGGGTCAAGCAAGTAGGGCAGGCTAAAGTGTTAGCCAAGAAGCCCCAATATGATGGAAATTATAGTGGTTCATACTCCAGGGGTCACAATCAGCAGGTGTACTCTTTCCGTCCTATTCAGTCAGCTCTGCCAGCTACTACAGGTGGTCGCCCAGGAGCTAATCAACAGTTTTCAGCTCCTAGAGGCCAGGGAGCTTCTTACACATCTACCATCAGGCCTACACTTGATCGCGGTTGTTTTCATTGTGGTGATCTGGGCCATTTTAAGAGGGAATCCCCTCACAGACAGACTGGTCATCAGACTCAGTACCAGTCTAAGGTTGTGGTACCAACAGGTAGAGGTGGCTATGCTAGAGGTCATTCACAGGGTGGGCGAGGTAACTTTCATAGAGGTTGAGAAGATAGAGAGAATAGCGGCGCGGGCAGGGGTGCGGTGCAGCCGGCCAAGGAAGTTGCCCGGATTGATGATCAGGCTCACTATTATGCTTTTTCAGGGAAGTCTGAGGTGGAGGCATTAGACGCAGTAATCACAGGTATAATTCTTGTCTGTGATAGGATGGCTTCGGTACTTTTTGACCCAGGTTCTACATATTCATATGTGTCTGTGAATTTTTCTTGGGGTCTGGACTTGATTTGTGATATCCTTGATTCCCCTATCCATGTTTTCACCCCAGTTTGAGAGTCCATGATTGTGACTCATATTTATCGTGCTTGTTCTGTTGTATTTGTGGGGTTGCATACTTGGGTAGACTTGGTAATTATGGATATGGTAGACTTCGATATCATTTTGGGCATGACGTGGTTATCTCCTTATCATGTTGTATTGAATTGTAACACCAAGACTGTGGTTCTAGAGATTTCAGGTAAGGATAGGCTAGAGTGGGAAGGTGTGTACATGCCTAAGTCGGTTAAGATCATATCTTTTGTTCGGGCTAGGAAGCAAGTGGGGATAGGGTGTTTAGAATTTTTGGCTCATGTTCGAATGATAGTGTGGAGTCCCCATCTATTGAGTCAGTTCTAGTTGTTTCAGAGTTTCAGGAGGTGTTCCCGGCGGATTTGCCTGGTATGCCTCCGGACAGGGATATTGACTTCTGTATTGACTTGGAGCCGGGCACTTGCCCAATTTTCATTCCTCTATATCGTATGGCTGTGACAGAGTTAAGGGAGCTTAAGACTCAGATCCAGGAACTCTTAGACAAGGGTTTTATCTGTCCCAGTGCTTTGCCTTGGGGTGCTCTGGTCTTGTTTGTGAAGAAAAAAGATGGTAGTATGCGGATGTGCATAGACTATAGGCAGTTAAACAAGGTTACCATCCGGAATAAGTACCCTTTACCCCGTATTGATGATCTTTTTGACCAGTTATAAGGTGCATCTGTATTTTCAAAAATTGACTTAAGGTCAGGGTACCATCAGTTAAAGATTAGGCCTGAGGACATTCCTAAGACTGCTTTCCACACTAGGTATGGACATTACGAGTTCTTAGTAATGTCATTTGGGTTGACTAATGCACCGACAACATTCATGAGTTTGATAAATTGGGTATTTAAGTCTTATTTGGACTCGTTCTCATCATTTTTATTGACGATATTTTGATCTACTCCTATAGTAGGGAGGAGCATACCGAACATCTCCGTATTGTGTTGGAAATATTGATTCACCAAAAGCTCTATGCGAAGTTCTCCAAGTGTGAATTTTAGTTGACTTCGGTCGCATTCTTGGGGCATGTAGTGTTAGAAAAGGGGGTGATGGTGGAACCCCAGAAGATTGAGGCAGTTAAGAGTTGGGTCCGGCCTAGCTCTGTGACTGAAGTAAGGAGTTTTGTTGGGCTCGCAGGCTACTATCGTAGGTTTGTCAAGGACTTTGCATCTATTACTACTCACTTAACAAGGTTGACTCAGAAAGAGGTACCATTTGTGTGGTCCAACAAGTGTGAGAAGAGCTTCCAAAAGCTCAAGACACTTCTGACCACGGCTCCTATTTTGTCTTTGCCAGTAGGTAAGGACTTTATTGTTTATTGTGATGCTTCACATTTGGGTTTGGGTGCTTTGTTGATGCAGGATAAGAATGTGATATCCTACGCATCTAGGCAGTTGAGAGTTCATGAGAGGAATTTCCCAACCCACGACTTAGAGTTGTAGCAGTGGTGTTTGCACTCAAGATTTAGAGACACTATCTCTATGGTGTCTAGTGTGAGGTGTTCACCGATCATCGCAGTTTGCAGCATATTTTTACTTAGAAGGACTTGAATCTGAGGCAAAGAAGGTGAATGGAGTTGTTAAAGAACTATGATGTGACCATTCAGTACAATCTGGGTAAGGCTAATGTGGTGGCAGACGCATTGAGCTGGAAGACAGTTAGCATGGGTAGTTTGGCTTGTTTGGGGGTGTCCAAACGATCATTGGCAAGAGAGATTTAGACATTAGAATCTAGGTTCATGCACTTGGGTATTTCAGAACAGTGTTGGCCAGTATTGAGGTCAAATCCATATTCATAGAAGAGATAAAGGCCAAACAGTTTCAGGATTCGCAGTTGAGCAGGCTTTGAAACAAGGCAATATCCGAAGAGTCTGGGGATGCCACGTTGGATTTTGGCGGCGTGTTAAATTTTAGAGGAAGGATTTATGTTCCTCGGGTTGATGATATCATTCAGAAAGTGTTAGCATAGGCTCATGGCTCGCGATATTTGATTCATTCGGGTGTAACCAAGATGTACAGGGATTTGAGGAAGCTTTACTAGTGGCTCGGGATGAAAAGGGACATAGCTTATTTTATGTCCAAATGTCAAAATTGTCAACAGGTAAAGTATGAGTATGAAAGACCTGCAGGACCACTTTAGAGGATGCCCATTCCAGAGTGGAAGTGTAAAAGGATAGCCATGTATTTCATGGTGGGTCTTCCCAAGACCTTGGGAAAGTATGACTCTATTTGGGTCATTATGGACAGGCTGACCAAGTCAACTCATTTTGTTCCATTCAGGGTGGACTACAATTTGCAGCAATTGGCTAAGATTTATGTGAAAGAGATCGTGAGATTGCACGGGGTACCACTGTCCATCATTTCAGACAGGGGTATGCAGTTTACCTCTAAGTTTTAGGGTAAGCTACACGAAGAGTTGGAGACTCAACTCACCTTCAGTACAACCTTCCATCCCTAGACTGATGGTCAGTCAGAGAGGACGATCCAGGTATCGAAGGACATGGTGAGAGAATGTGTGATTGACTTCGGAGGTCATTGAGACTAGTTTCTACCATTGTGTGAGTTCTCATACAATAATAGCTACTACTCCAGTATTGACATGGCACCGTTTGAGGCCCTATATGGGAGGAGTTGTAGGTTACCTATAGGGTGGATTGAGGAAGGCGATGTAAAGCCTTTGGGCATGGACTTGTTAAGGGAAGCACAAGAAAATATGAGAGATATTCAGATCAAGTTGCTAGCGGCCCAAAGCAGGCATAAGGAATATGCGAATTGCAAGGTAAGGGACATACATTTTCATATTGGCGAACAAGTACTATTGAAGGTATCACCAATGAAGGGAGTTATGCGTTTTGGTAAGAGGGAAAAGCTCAGCCCTCGGTTCATCGGACTGTTCGAAGTTCTTGAGATTATAGGTCCAGTGGCTTACAGGTTAGCACTGCCGCCCAATTTATCGGGTGTCCATCTGGTATTTCATGTATCTATGCTAAAGCGATACCATGGGGATGGGGACTACATCATCAAGTGGGATGAAGTGTTAATTGATAAGGATCTTCACTATGAAGAGGAGTCGGTTGTGATTCTTGATCGAGATGTTCGAAAATTGAGGAAAAAGGTGATCAGTATGGTAAAGGTTCAATGGAAGCATTGTACGGTTAAGGAAGCCACTTGGGAAACTGAGAAGGACATGCGGGACAAGTACCCTCACTTGTTTGAGGATTTAGGTACTACACTTTCCTTTCTTTACTTCCATAATTTAGGGTTGGATCATTCGGGGATGAACGATGGGTAAAATAGTATCTGTTATAATAATCGGGTTTATCGTTATGGGTAGACTTTTTATGCCAAGTTTCAAGTCAAAAAACTTTCAAATTTAGGACTTTGAAATTCTGAGCTAGGCTAGTCTCGATCGGTTTTGGAGTGAGGTATGGTCTAGGGTAATCCAAATAAGGATTGGGTAACGTGTCCTGTTTTAAGCTAGCTTTTTGTTTAGCTAAGACATGAAGGAGTCTGGGGGATTTTTCAGAATCAAATTCGGGTGAGTAGAACTTCTGGTATCGAGGTTGACGTAAAATGGTTGATTCAAAACGTCAAAAAAATGAGTGTGTTGTAAAATAGATCAAACTGGGGGACTTTACAACTTTCTATCCTGTGTCAACTGCCGTAGAGATTGACACACCACCATAGCAACCTCCGCCGTAGCGGAGAAAATACTGCCACAACAGAAGTCACCATCGATCAGCCTCTGCCATAGCGGTCGATTCTGCTACGGTGATACCGCTATAGCGGAGCGTGATGGGATTTAATGCAGAAACTTCCCCAAAAATAGTTAGTTTTTTTCAACACATTTTGAGAGAAGGGAAAGGCAATTTTGGGTGATTTTCCTCCGTTTTCCATTGTTTTTCGTCCTAAAGGTAAGAATTCTACTCGCCAAACTCCGTACAATCTTTCCTACGCTATAGAATTGCTAGGGGTGGACTTGGGGAAATGTTTGAAATGACCTAGGATGGTAGAATCCAGGGAAATAAGGGATTCTAAGGTGTAGAAGTTCTTGGGTGTTGATGATTTCATTAGGTTATGATCATGTGACCTTAATTCTCTAAATGTATCCATAAAAATGATAGGAATCGATGACTTAATGGTGGGAAATCCCGGAAAAAAGGGTGAGATGATCATGGTTGGCCTGAGGTTTGAGATTTTTGCATAATTCGGGTAACTATTAGGCCATAAGGATTGATTTTGATTATTGTGTGTTGTTTTAGACCAAGAACCGGCAAGAACTCTAGAAAACGGGAAAGCTCCGGTTGAGTAAAGCTTGGAATATTTTGAGGTAGGTGATGGTTATTGATTTTTATATGCATTGTATGTTTGTGTACTTTTGCTTAAGTATTGTATGAGCCTCATGCTTAGGGAATGATTTAGGAAAGTCCAAGTGTCATGTTATCAGTCTTGTGAAATAAACTAGGTGTTATTGCTTGTGGGTTTACAAGTGTTGATTGTTCATTGTTTGTGACTGTGGATTCCTTGTGATACTCGGTTGGCTCATGTACCACGCCTGGTACAGAATACAAACTGTTGACTCGGGTACCACGCCTGGTACGGGATAACAAACAGTTAGTTCGGGTACCACACCTGGTACGGGATATTAACTGGTCGGCTCGGGTACCATGCATGGTACGGATTTATTTTATTGCATTGTGCATTCTTGTGATGGTTCCATGAGTGGACCGGGTTGTGTTACTGAATTATGATATTGCATATGGTCCTTGAGAGGTCAGGTTATTATTATATTTGATTGTGAGTTGGTCTTGGTGTAGACCAGGTTACATGTTTAACACTTAAGTGTTGTAAGGGGGATCCTTGGGTGGGTCTGGACTAAGTAAAAATGAATGTTTATTGTGTTGTCATTGAATGTTGTCAATAATTGTGGAGTGAATTACATATGGGGATAAGCTAGGAGGAGACTTGTAGTGTAGAGATATTTGTTGGCTTGTTCACATGTTTTCTGTGCTTTACTTGACTTTAGTTACTGTTCATATACTGTTTATTTAGAATTGACTGATGATCCTACCAGTACACGGTGGTTGTGTACTGATTCTGCACTTGCATTTCTTTTTGTGAGTACAGAAAATCTTTCGGTGGCTGACGCGCGACCTCACCTTTATTCCCATTGCTTTCAGACATCAAGGGTGAGCTGCCTCGATCGAGGTACCTTGGTTTCTTTCTGTTTAGTTATAGCCCACTTGTGTCGGCCTTAAACTCTTGTTTATTTGGGGTGCATCCTCGTATTTTCTAGACAATTTGGTAGAATATTTTGGTACGATGACTTTCAAGTTCTAGGGAGGATGTTTCCGCAGTTTTATGAAATAACATTTGTGATTTATTTGCTAGTTTATTTTATGCTTTGGTTTTAAGCTGCTAGGGTGATTAAGTGTTGGGTCGGAATTGATCCACTGACCCGGGGGTATTGGGTGGGTGTCACTCACGGCGATCTGGGTCGTGACACCAACCCCTAATCTACCCCCTAGAAAATATTTTCTACTCTCTAATCAAAAAAAAAAAATTTAAAAAATGTGTTTTCACTCATTAATCAAACAGTAGAAAATATTTTTCGAAAAATATTTTTCACTCACCAACCAAACATGAGAAAATAAGTAAGAAACCAACTTATTTTTCATAAAACATTTTTTATGAAAAATTTTTTCTATGGAAAATATTTTCTTTCATACCAAACACACCCTTAATATCATTATGATGTTAATCCGTCAAGGATTTCAATAAGGATAAAATTTTATCACTACTCCATCCATGTTTGTTGCTAACTGTCATGTTGTCACTGCCTACTAGCATCAACTATTACATCCATCACGGACAACCATCATCTCCAGTCACAACATAATTATCATTATCACCAATCGCCACAATCAATATCATCACTACCTAATCATTAACTATCATTACCACATCAACTACCAGTTACTATTGGCAATCATCACAACATCCACCAATCACCGCCACAAGTCATCATCACCATCATTAGCTATCACTATCATCCACCTTTAATTATCAGTTACTACCACCAACTGTCACCATCAACTACCATTGTTAACCATTATTGTGAGCTACCATCATTATTACCTGTTGCGTATCTACAATCACCGTCTTTGTCGACACCCACAATCACTATCATTATCCCTCTCTACCACCAACTACCACTCTTGATTGACACTTATAATCACAATCATTAATCATCTCTATATTATATTCCTAAAATATTTTATTGATATGTATATTGAATAATATCTTATGAATTTTATATTTATTAGTTTAAAAAAGGACAAGCTTTAAACATTCAGACATCGAGAACATAAATTAGTACTCCCTCGATTTCAATTTGTTTGACCTACTTTCTATTTTAGTTCGTTTAAAAAAGAATGACCCTTTCCGTTTTAGTAACTTTTTAATTTCAACTTTTCACATGGTATATTTAAGGCCACAAGATTAAATGACATTTTGGTACATTTGACATATCTTTAATTTAAGACCACAAGATTCGAAAGTCTTCTTTTTTATTAAAACTCCGTACCAAATCAAAATAGGTCAATCAATTTAAGACGGAGGGAGTATTTGAATCTTAATATAATATTTTAATATTTAGATGTATTTAGATTAAGACATCTTAGTTTCTTTTATTATGACCCAACAATATCGTTTCATTAAGATACATTTTTATTAAGTTTTTGCACGAATATTCCCTCAAACGAATTGATGTTTAATTTTTGCTCATCGTATTTCAAATGTATAATTTTTTCCTTTACTATTCATTTAATGAAAATCTATGGACCAAAGTATTCTTATTTATCAAGACCTAATTCACTTATCATAAGTTTAGAGAGCTTTTGCCTCACTCCACATAAGTTATGCATCATAAGTTTTGTAGTTTTTTCCCCAGAATGTATTGTAGTGTTCAGAAACTGAAGTTATGCTTTTGAAGCATATGTTCTTTATCCCTTAAAGAGAATTTTTTTTGGATCTATGTTTGTATTTTTTTTTTGAAAGTACATTATCCCCTCCTGACATATGACATAACTTGTGAATATTATGATATGAGCATATAAACTTATGCCACAAAAAAGTTATTTGTTATTTCAGTATTATGGGAATACAACATAACTTGTGAGATATTATAATACGAACGTATAAACTTATACTGCAAAAAAGTTATTTGTTATTTTGGTGTCAGAAACATAACTTGTTATACATTTTATGACATAATATATGGGATATCATGATAAGAAAATATAGACTTATGCCCCGTGAAAAGTTTATTATTTTGATGTCAGGGACATTTTCGACTACTTATGTGTTACTTAAAGTACTAAAAGGAAAAACTTAAAAATTATCAAATTTGAGGATAAAAATTAAGGATCACCCCAAACTAGAGGCATTTGTGCAAATTTATAGGGGTGTCATATAGACAGGTTAAACTAAATTGGGCGGGTCAAAAAGGATTGAATTAAAAAATGAGAGAGTCAATGATCCACGCAGAAGTTACTTGGGCTTAAATGATATGGTCTAAAATAAGTTAAAAAGTGAATCATTACCTAACCCACACAATTTTACTATTTTTAGTTTCTTTATTTATTTTTTCAATAATTTTTTAATTACCTAATAATGTTTTTCCTTTATTATGATGACATATAACATATCAAATAAAAAATATTTTGATAAAATTTTTCATGAGTCCTAAAATTATTGGCTTATTTTACCACCCCCAATTTTTATTGGGCTACCAGCTTTAATATTTTGGCCCATTAGTTAGCATGCTGGACAAATGGATCCATTTACCACAAGTTTAGGAGTAGTGCCTATCAAGTTCTATATATATACCAGACACAAGATCTCGTGTCAACACGGACTCAATATATGTTACATAGATAAAATTTAAAAAGTCACTAAATTTATTATATATATTTTTAATTATTGTGATTTATAATACTTTTTATGTCATTTTCAAATAATATATGTTATTCCCTTTGTTCCAATTTAAAACATGGCACAAATAAAATTTGAATAGTGAACCAAATTTCTTATATGATTTTTAAATATTTTCAGTTATTAATTATTGTGTTATTCTCTCGGTCTCAATTTATGTAACACTAATACAATTTTGAGAGTCAACAAAATTTTTATATTGTGATTTATAATATCTTTTACGTAATTATCGAATACATAACAGAATATATATTTTAAATAATAAAATATTTTATTCAAATATATAACATATTAAGACGAAAAGTAAGACAAATAAATTAAAACGATAAAAATATTAAATTTTTCAAAGTGAAAGTCTATAAGTACACAACTCAAGCAGACATGTTATCCAAGAGCTGCCTGCTTGAGCTGTGTGCTCAAGCCTCTTATACAAAACTCGTACCACAGACCCAATACATATTACATAGATAGAATTTGAAAAGTCACTAAATTTATTATACGTTTTTTTAGTTATTGTGATTTATAATACTTTTTATGTCATTTTCAAATAATATATATGTCACGATCCAGACCGTCGTGAGTGACACCCACCCAACCCCCGAATGAGCGAACCAGTAGAGTTCAACCCTTAGCCTAGACTAACAGCCTAAAACCAACAAACAAAAAATAAACTAGCAATTCAAATAATGCGAAAGACCTTTCATTGAAATAAAACCTGCGGAAATTCCCCTAGAATCTGAAAGTCATCGTACCAAACACTACCAATACTAGAGTACGGGGATGCAACCCCAAAAATTAAAATAATAAAGAGATAGTCTAAGCTCGAAATAATTGGGCTACAACTCAAAGATAAACACCAAGGCGGCTTGGTCGAACAGCTCAGTCCGGCCTACAAGTGAGGTCGTGCGTCAACCGCCAGAAGATTTCCTGTACTCACAAGAAAAACAAGCAAGTGCAGTATCAGTACACAACCACCATGTACTGGTAGGATCATCAGCCAGTTCCAAATAAAACAGTGTATAATCAGTACAGCAAATCAAGTATACGTAAAAAAAATATGCACAAGTCAATAGGCTCCCCTAGACTACAAGTCTCTACCTAGCTTGTTGCCGCATGAAATTCACCTTTTATAACTCTAAACAACAATCATAGAATCAATAAATCATCCTTTTTGTCTAGCCCGGACCCACCCTGGGATCCCTTCTAAATAATACCTAAGTGTTAAACAGACAATCCGGCCTAATCCAAGACCAACTCAACAGATATAATAGGATTCCCAGTCACTCAAGGACCACCAACGAATATCACAATTCAATAAAATAGCCCGATCCACTCACGAAACCAATAACAGTCAATGCAATGCAACAATATCAATGCAATGATGCAGTAAAATAAACCCATACCAGGCATGGTACCCGAGCCAACCGTTAGTATTCCGTACCATGTGTGGTACCTGAGCTAACCCTTTATTATACCCGTACCAGGCGTGGTACCCGTGCCAACCGTTAGTACACCCGTACCAGACGTGGTACCCGAGCCAACCGAATGTCAACAATCCACAGTCAAATAATGAACAAACAACTTGTAAGCCAACAAGCAACACACTGTTCAATTCACAGACTGTAAAATAGGACCCTTAGACATTCTACACAATTTCTCTAAGCCATGCAATTCATACAAACACTTAGATAAGAGTACAAAATATACAACATTCACAGGATTCGTAAGCCATCACCTACCTCAAAATGATCCAAGCTCTACTCAACCCGAGCTTTTCCGTGTTCTGGATTCCTATCTTGTTCTTGGTCTAAAACAATATTCAAGTACTCAAATTAACAAACAAGGCCTGCACATTACCCAGATTACACCAAATCCCAGACCCCCAGGCCACCCATGATCATCCTACCCTTTTTCCTGGGCTTCCCGCCATTAATTTCCCTAGTTCTATCATTTTCACGGATAAAAATAGAGAATTTAACAACATACGATCATAATACCTTACTTTTAACAATACCCAAAAACTTTCACACCTAGAATCCCCTTTCTTCCCCGAATTCTACCATCCCTAGGTTATTCCAACCTTTCCCCAAGTTCCCTCCTAGCAATTCTACCGCGTAGGATAAGTAGTAAAAAGTTTGGGGAGTAGAATCCTTACCTTTAGGACGAAAAATAGTGGAGAACTAGTAGAAATCACCCAAAATCGCCCCTTCTTCTCCCCAAACATTTTAAGAAAAACTGAACTATTTTGGGAAAGTTTCTACATTAAATCCGGTCACGCTTCGCTATAGCGGTCCGCTTTGCTATAGCGGTACCGCCGTAGCGGAGTCGTCCGCTATGGCGGAGGCTGACCGACATTGACTTTCGCTGTAGCGGTTATTTCTTCGCTACAGCGGAGGTCACTATAGAAGAGTGTCAACCGCTATAGCGGCTGACACTAAAACCTCCAAAACTAGTCCATTTTACAACACACTTAATTTCCTGATGTCCCAGAATAATCTCTTCACGTCAACTTCGATTTCGAGAGTTCTACTTACCCGAATTTGATTTCAAAAAATCTCCCGGACTCCTTTATATGTTAGCTACGAGGAAAACTAGCTCACCATAAGACATCCAACCCAATCTTTACCCGAATTGCCCTAGACTCTACCTCGCTCCAAATTCGGCCGAGGCTAGCCTAGCCCAGAATTTCAAACTCCCAAACCCGGAGTTTTCTAACTCTAAAACTTGGCACGATTGGGCTACCCATAACGACGGACCCGGTCATTACAACAGATACCCATTTACCTATTATTCATCCCCGAATGATCAAACCCAAATTTACGAAAATAAAAGAAAGAAAGTGTAGTACCTGAATCCTCAAACAAATGAGGGTACTTGTCCTGCATATTATTCTCGGTTTCCCAAGTGGATTCCTCAACCGGATGATGCTTCCACTGAACCTTTACCATATCAATCACCTTTGTCCTCAACCTCCGGAGATCCCGAGCAAGAATCAACACTGGTTACTCTTCGTAACGAAGATCCTTATCGAAAAGCACCTCATCCCACTTGATGATGTAGTCCCCATCCCCGTGGTATCGCTTAAGTATAGATACATGGAATATAGAATGGACACCCGACAAACTAGGTGGCAATGCTAACTTGTAAGCCACTGGCCCCACAATCTCAAGAACCTCAAACGGACCGATGAACAGAGGGTAAGCTTGCCCTTCTTACCAAACCGCATAACTCCCTTCATTGGTGACACTTTCAATAATACCTGTTCACCAACCTAAAATTCCAAATCCCGGACCTTGTGATCTGCATACTCCTTCTGCTTGCTATGGGCAGCCAACAATTTGGCTTGAATGCCCCTTACCTTTTCCTGTGCTTCCTTTACCAATTCCACTCCCAAAGGCTTTACACCGCCTTCCTCAAACCACCCAATCAGTGATCTGCAGCTCCTCTCATACAACGCCTCGAATGGTGCCATGTTAATACTAGAGTGATTGATATTGTTGTATGAGAACTTGCACAACGGTAGAAACTGGTATCAATGACCCCCTAAGTCCATCACACATGCTCTCAGCATGTCCTCCAATACCTGGATCGTCCTCTCCAACTGACCATCAGTCTGAGGATAGAAGGTTGTTCTAAAAGTGATTTGTGTACCCAACTCTTCATGTAGCTTTCCCCAAAATTTAGAGGTGAGCTACATAACCCTGTCTGAAATGATGGACAGTGGTACCCCATGCAATCTCACAATCTCCTTCACGTAGATCTTAACCAATTGCTGCGAATTGTAATCTACTCTGACCGAAATAAACTTGGTCAGCCTATCAACAATGACCCAAATTTAGTCATACTTCCCCAATGTCTTGGAAAGACCCACCACGAAGTCCATGGCTATCCTTTCCCACTTCCACTCTGGAATTGGCATTCTCTCGAGTAGTCCTGCAGGTCTCTGATGCTCATACTTTACCTGCTGGCAGTTCTGACATTTGGACACCAAGTCAACTATGTCCCTTTTTATTCTGGACCACCAGTAATGCTGCCTTAAGTTCCCATATATTTTGGTTACACCCGGATGAATTGAGTACCGCGAACCATGAGATTTTGCCAAGATTTTCTGAATTATATCATCAACCCGAGGAACACAAATCCTCTCTCTGAAATTTAGTACTCCACCAGAGTCTAACGTGACATCCCTGGATTCCCCGGATATTACCTTACCTCAAAGCTTACTCAGTTTCAGATCCTGAAACTGTTTGGCCTTTATTTCTTCTATGAAGGTAGCTTTGACCTCAAAGCTGGACAACAACCCACCCTGTTCTGAAAAACCTAAGTGCATAAACTTGGCCTCCAAAGCCCAAATTTCCCTTGCTAGTGGTCGTTTGGACACCCCCAAACAAGCCAAACTACCCATGCTAACTAATTTCTGGCTCAATGCGTCTGCCACCACATTAGCCTTACCCGGATGGTACTGAATAGTCATATCATAGTCCTTCAATAACTCCATCCACCTTCTCTGCCTCAAATTCAAATCCTTCTTTGTGAAGACATGCTACAGACTGTGATGATCAGTGAACATTTCACACTTGATACCATATAGATAGTGTCTCCAAATCTTGAGTGCAAAGACCATTGTTGCCAATTCTAAGTCATGAGTAGGGTAGTTCCTCTCATGTACCTTCAACTCCCTAGATGCATAGGCTATCACATTCCTATCCTGCATCAACACATCACCCAAACCAGAATGTGAAGCATCACAGTAAACAATAAAGTCTTTACCTTCAACCGGCAAGGACAATACCGGAGCCGTGGTCAGAAGTGTCTTGAGCTTTTGAAAGCTCTCCTCGCACTTGTCAGACCACACGAATGGTACATCTTTCTGTGTTAGCTTGGTCAGGTGAGTAGAAATAGATGCAAAATCCTTAACAAACCTCTAGTAGTACCCTGCGAGCCTAACAAAACTCCTCACCTCGATCACTGAGCTAGGCCAGGCCCAACTCTTGACTGCCTCAATCTTATTGGGATCCACCATCACCCCCTGTTCTGACACTACATGCCCCAAGAACACAACTGAAGTCAACCAAAACTCACACTTAGTGAACTTCGCATAAAGCTTCTGGCATCTCAAGATGTCCAACACAATATGAAGATGATTAGTATGCTCCTCCCTACTCTTGGAGTAGATCAAAATATCATTGATAAACACAATTATGAAGGAATCCAAATATGACTTAAATAACCTACTCATAAAACTCATGAATGCTGCCGGCGCATTGATCAAACCAAATGACATTACTAGGAACTCGTAATGCCCATACCGAGTCTGAAAAGCAGTCTTAGGAATGTCCTCATGCCTAATCCTCAACTGATGGTACCCCGACCTCAAGTTGATTTTCAAAAACACCGATGTGCCCTGAAGCTGGTCAAACAAATCATCAATGCAGGGTAGAGGGTACTTATTCTGGATGGTCACCTTGTTCAACTGCCTATAATCTATGCACATCCGCATACTACCATCCTTTTTCTTTACAAACAAAATAAGAGCACCCCAAGGCGACGCACTGGGATGGATAAATCCCTTATCTAGGAGTTCCTGTAGCTGAGTCTTAAGTTCCCTTAACTCTGCCGGAGCCATACGATACAGAGGAATAGAAATGCGATAAGTGCCTGGCTCCAGATTAATACAGAAGTCGATATCCCTGTCCGGAGGCATGCCAGGCAAATCCGCTGGAAACACTTCTAGAAACTCAGAAACCACCAGAACTGACTCAATAGATGAGGACTCCACACTATCATCCCGGAGATGAGCCAAGAAAGCTAGACACCCTCTTCCCACTATCTTCCTAGACCGAATGAACGATATGACCTTAACTGGCTTAGGACTGTACACACCTTCCCACTCTAGTCTATCCTTACTCGAAATCTCTAGAGCCACAGTCTTGGTGTTACAGTTCAACACAACATAATAAGGGGACAGCCAGATCATGCCCAGGATAATATCAAAATCAGCCATATCCAGAATTATCAAGTCTACCCAAGTATGCAACCCCACAAACACAATAGAACAGTCACGATAAACATGAGTCACAATCACAGAAATTCGTCCGGATAGATACTGTTGACGGACGAAATGGCAATCCAGCTCGACATGTTTTGTCCGTTCGTGAAACACCGAGTTCCTAGCTATATGAATAGCGGCTTGACTATCCAAGTGAACATGCGTCGAAAGAGGAGGAGTAATCGACATATCAGTAAGTAATTTGGTTAACCATGTTAATTCCGCCACCAATCTTCTCATGGATCTGTATTCTTCCTCTGCAGAAGAAAGTGAGATTGAGCTCTGTTTCTTTGATTTCCAAGATATGGGAGATCCTCCCAAGCTGATGAAGAACACACTCACTGATCTACGAGAGTCTCGGCATGATGCCCAGTCGGCATCACAAAATGTGTTGAGTGAGAATGAAGGTAACACAATGAGAAAAAGACCCTGACTTGGGAAAACTTTCAGGTAATGAATCACTCCCAATCCTGCATTGAAATGATCAATAGTAGGCTTTTGCATAAATTGACTGAGTGTCAAAACTGCAAATGATAAGTCCGGTCTAGTATGTGTCAAATAGTTGATTTTCCCTATAAGGTGACTGTACACAGTAGGGTCTGACATAGGAGTGCCTGATTCTGCAGATAGTTTGGCTGAAGGATCCATGGGAGAAGATACAGAAGATAGATGGGAAACATCAAATTCTTCTAATAGATCCAAGGTATATTTTCTTTGACTGATTATCAGACCTTGTTCCTCCCTTAGAATCTTCATTCCCAAAAAATAATGCAGAAGACCAAGATCTTTTATTTTGAATTCTGTGTGTAGGAAAGCTTTAAGACTCTGTATCTCTTCAATAGCATTTCATGTGATGAGTATATCATCAACATAAACTGCAAAAATTGAGAACAACTATCCAGTTTGCTTGAAAAATAGTGAGTAGTCATTGAGTGATGCTATGTATCCCTTGAAACTCAAGGCTCCTGCAAGCCTGGCATACCATTGCCTAGAGGCTTGCTTGAGTCCATATAGGGATTTCTTGAGTTTACAGACCATATTAGGTTGGGGGGTCTACACCATTAGGAAATTTCATGTAGACTTTTTCCTGCAAATCTCCTTGCAGGAAGGTATTGTTTACATCAAATTGAAAAATGTCCCATCTTTTCTTAGTTGCAATGGCCAACAAACATCTGATTATGGCCATCTTCATAACTAGGGAAAAAGTCTCATTATAGTCAATTCCCTCTTTTTGTATATCCCCTCTTACTACCAACCTTGCCTTCAATCTCTCCACTGTACCATCTGCATGTTGCTTTACCTTGTATACCCATTTACAAGGTAAAGCTTTTCTTCCATGTGACAACACAATAACATCCCAAGTATGATTAGATTCTAAAGCATTAATTTCATCTTTCATAGCTTGTTGCCATCCTGGATGAGCACAAACTTCATAGAAACTTACAGGTTCTGTTACAGAAGAAGTAGAATTAAGAATCACTTGTCTAAGACTAGAAAGACTAGTGAATAAAAGAGTGGTAAGAGTACTGGGAGCTGCAAAACAAGATTCTGTAATATTACTGAGAAAAATATTATTACAAATGTAGTCTTTAAAGTGTGATGGTAGAGTTCCAATGTTGGTTCTGTGAGATCTCCTAACACTTGATTGTGATTGGGATGCATCATGTTTATAAGGAACTGATGACTGTTCTGATTGAGGTGAAGAAATAAGTGTAGGATAAGATGAAATTGGTGAATGTGATGATGAAGGAGATGGATCAAAATTAATGTCCATAGGATCTAAAGTAGGTTGTGTAGGAATGGAGGAGTGATCAGTAGACTCATGTACAGGAAAAATAGTAGTATCAGGTGATGGAGTTGAAAAAGGGAAAACATCTTCAATAAAATGAACATCCCTTGATACAAATACCTTCTTGTTCTCTAAGTTAAGCAACTTGTACCCTTTTTGATTGCTGGGATAACTTAAAAATACACATTTGTTTACCCTTGAGTCAAATTTATCCCTGCCATGTGCTGGAGTATTTGCATAACACAAGTATCCAAAACATCTTAAAGATTGATAAAAAGGTTCTTGCTTAAATATGACCTCATAAGGTGTTCTTCCTTGAAGAACTCTTGAATGTAATCTGTTGATCAAGAAAATAGCAGTTAGAACACACTCACCCCAGTAAATTAGAGGCACCTGGAAATGATATAGCAATGCTCTTGCAATCTCAAGCAAGTGCCTATGCTTCCTTTCAACTATCCCATTCTGTTGTGGGATAGCAACACATGAGGTCTGATGAATAATTCCTTGTGAGCTTAGAAAATGTGATGCAGTTTTACTTTTCCTTAATTCCATGGCATTATCAGATCTGATTATCTTCACCTTGGACTTGAATTGCCTTTCAACCATTTGCAAGAAACTTTGAATAATAGAGAAAGCATTGCTTTTAGCACTTAATAAGTATGTCCATGTTTTCCTACTATAATCATCTACTATAGTTAAGAAATACCTATAGTTATTATAAGTAGTCACTTTATAGGGTCCCCATGTGTCAATGTGAATTAGATCAAATTTTTGCCTTAGTAGTGATTTGATTGATGGGAAAAGGTAATCTAGACTGTCTAGCCTTTGGACAAACATCACAATGACAGATGAAATGAGAAGGAATAGAAATGAAACTAACATTTTTCATTGATGAATAAGGCATATGCCCCAGTCTTACATGCCATAACCTTACATTAGAAGAAATATTTGAACATACTGGTAAAAGAACAGAAACTGAATTAGGAAAAGAGATTGAACTACTAATGCTAGAATTTGTGTGAGACTCCAAAGGAAGATTCTGACTGGCACTAGGCTTCTTAGAAATGGGCTGTAGCAAATAGATACCTTCTTTTTCTTCACCAAAAAGTTGAGGCCTCTTCAACAAAGGGCCCTGCAACAAGCAATTATTAGAACTGAAAGAAACTGTATAGTTGAATTGACTGCTGAATTTGTGGACTGACAAGAAATTATACTTGAAAGTTGGAACATATAAACCAGTATGTATAATCATATCAGAAAATATCTGCACACTCCCTCTATGTGTAACAATTATAGAATGAGAATTGGGTAAACTGATGTTGACTGAAACTCTAAGAAGAGATAATTTGATGAATGATTTAGAATTGAAACACATATGTTCAGAAGCTCCTGAATCTATGATCCAGGAGCTGAAATTGAAAGCTGAAAGACAAGTCCCAAAATATTTTAGAATAGTACCAGCCACTGCATTTGCATTGATCTCAGTTCCTGCATTATTAGCTGATGATTCTGGCAACTTCATCTGTTTCACCTTCTGAATAAAATGATTGAATTGCTCCTTGTTCATGTGTTGGTTGATAAAATCCATATAGTCTCTAGAATTATCCTCCTCCATAGTGAGTGCTGCATTTCCCTTGATCTGTCCTCCTCCAATTTTATCAACTTCACCATTCTTATCATGTGTGAACTGAAAATCCTAAGGAAACCCAATCAATCTAAAGCAATCATCCATTACATGACCTGTCTTCCCACAGAAAGTGCATGATACATTTGGATTATACTTTTTCTTCCCTTTAAACTTCTGATTGTACCTTGGGTTCCTTCCTCCCTGTTGATGATTGTTCATCCTGGGATAAACAAGACCTAGTCTAGATCCAATTCCTGTGGGTGGTCCTGAGAACCTTTGAACTTGCTTACCATTTCTATTTTGATTAAAATTTTCAACCATGAAAGATGAGGATTCAGCAAGAACAAGAGGACTCATATAAGTTTCCCTTTGACTCTCATCCTATAGAATTAATGAATAAGCAATATTGATGTTGGGTAAAGGGTTCATCATGAGAATGTTACCCCTAGCTTGTCCATATGTATCATTAAGTCCCATGAGAAACTTCATGAGCATTTCATCTTCCAAAGATTTCTCCAGTTTCTGCTTTCCTTAACAGATGCACACACAGGTGCACTTATCATGAGAGTCAAGAGAGGCTAATTCATCCCATAACCTCTTAAGCTTGGTGAAATACCCTGCAATATTGTTAGTTCCTTGTACTAACCTATTGAGCTCCTTTTTCAGGTGAAACAGTTTAGCACCATTGGATTATCTAAATTTGTGCTCTAAACTGGTCCACAGATCCTTAACAGTCCTAGAGTATATGATACTATCTGTTATATCCCTTGAAAGAGAGTTAAGAAGCCAAGACATTACCATGTCATTGCACCTGCTCCAAGGCTGCAGATCTGGTGATGTTGAATCTGGAGGAGGATGAGCACCAGTGATGAACCCCAATTTGTTCTTTGCTGACAGTGCTATAGGCAGTGATCTCTTCCATCCCTGGTATCCCCTTCCTTCAAATGAGGTGGTGAACAGACCCATACTAGGTGAATCTGAAGAATGAAGATAGAAAGCATGATTGACATCAATGGTCTTCGTTGCTGAACCATTTCCTATTGATGTTTCAGAGCTGATGATTATTTCATCAGCCATTCTAGATGTGATGAAAAAAAATGATTGATGATTACTGATTACTGATTATTGCTCTGATACCATGTAGAAAATATGAAGAACAGTTTTGAAAATTTTCTCGTGTTATTTATTTCATTCTCTATCCCTGTATATATACAATTGTATGGAAACAAAAAAAGAATCTTCTATTCTTAACCGACTGTAGAGTTGTCCTATTTTCTATTGGCTATCCTATAACAATATTGATTCTTTACAATGCTGAAATAGGAAAAGAAAATTAAATACTACTGTATGTATTTATAGCTCAGCTCAAAGAGTCTTATCGGGTATTTTGTATCTTGGGCCCGTATTTGATTTGTCTGTTTTAAAGGAAAATTAAGATCCTGTTGACACCCAATTTTGACCTCTCTATACCTCTCTCGGGCTGTTATTATACTAATTATTGTTATTTTTAAGTTTAATTTTCCTCGCGTATTGCTTTTATTTACTAAGTAAATCACGTTTTTATCGTCATCGTGATACTTTTAAATTCGTATACAATTTTTAAATATATAATTTATTTCATATTATTACTATTTTTCCATAAATTTCATATGATATTACATGTCATTTATTTTACGTACAATATATATACGTAATTTATTCTTTTTTAAAATAATTTATCTTTTGATAATTATCGTTAACTATTATTTTATCTACTAAATTTTATATACGTAGTAGTTTATTTATTAAATAGCCATCCAAATTCAATTTCCAATCTCAAATTATTTATATCCTAGTCCCTTACTACCCAGTTTATTTCAATTTTACCCTAAATTGAGCTAATTTGGCCCAATTTTAAATCCCAAGTCTAATTCAATCTCAGCCATTGATCTAATACGATCAACGGCCGAGATCAAACCCCTTTTCTTCTTTCCTTTTTAAACAAAACACCCCCCAACCCTAACCCCATTCTCCTTCACCCCCCCCAGCCGCCTCCACCCCTCATCTCTCTCTCTCCTCTCTTCATCTCCTCCAACCACTGCCGCCGCTCCACTTCTCCGCCCGTCACCGCCACAAATACCGACAGGCAAAACCACCCATATAACCCCACAATCAGCCACCATCCTCCACCAAGCAGTCGCCACCTCCTCCACCGCTGGCAAGCTGCTAGCCGCGGCGGTCCGGCAAAACCCCCACCCCAGTGTTCTCCCCTCTCTCTCTTCCTCCACCCGGTGAAATCCAACCGCCACCACATCTCCATCAAAAAAAAAAATACCGACAGATCCCCTTCGTCCAAAACCCCTATGTCGCTGCCGCCTTTCTCCGGCGATGAACTGTGTTGTCATACTATCGCCATGGCTTTGGCAAAATCTCACAACGAAAACCTAAAAATTGAAGATTTTGTCATCTCCGACAAATGATAGAGGAAACGGATGGATGGACTGTTGTGCAAAGCTCGTCATTGATCTTGATGTCTACGCGAGAAGCCATCGAAACTAGAGCCTTTTTGACTTCTGCTAAAGTTTGCTATTACGAATCCATTCCGGGTCTCATGGTTGAATCTCATTCTTTCTTTCTTTCTTGCTGTTATCTGATTTTAAGTGTGAAGTTATTAAAGTTTGTCTGATGAATTGGTGCTTAAATTCTGTGATTTCATGTTGATTATACCGTTGAGCTATCATATGTGAAAAACCCAAGTTTCTTATGAACCTTCCTCTAGCCTAAAAATTTGAATTCCCTGTTAATGAAGTTGTTTTGTGAGTATGTTACTGATTGTTGTTTTATGGTCTAAGTTGGAGGTCACTTTGCTTTTGCTCCTTATCCTCGTATTACCCCAATATTGGAATACAATTTGTGGAAGTCTTATATGACTTGGTTGTGAGCATGAGAGTAGAATAATTGCTATAATTCTATGACTTGATTGGTTCTGTGATTAGGAGTACTCTATGCTCATTAGTCGATTATTTTGGGTCGCAATTGACCAGCCTAAGATGGATTTTGTATTTTTCTTTCCTTGTATAACTAAGATGGCCTTGATATTTGTCTATCCCTGCAAACTTGGTGACTTCAATTTGATTGCTTTACTCTTTTTTTTTCGGAAATCGAATCTGGACAGCCTTGGGTGCAGTTTGTTTTAATAAATTTTGATCTATATTGATTATTTTCATCATACCACATATCTTTAATTGAACTTTGTTGTCTTATTTGAATTGTAACAGCTTGATACTTGTTTATTTTCAAGGACATTGATGAGTAATTGCTCTAAATGATCTCATTTCCTTGTGAGAAATGGAATAGCTTTAGTACTTGAGTATTTCTGGTAAGCTATGATTGACTCTCGGTACTAATTGATCTCCTCTATTAGGACAATCTTAATATTTGTCCATTTTTATTGATTGAGATATGTTGATTCTCATTTGTTTAATCATGGTAACATGACATGTTTGCTCCTAATTGATTCGATTACTTGATTTTTGAGAAAGGATTTTGGTATTGACAGCTTAATGAAATTTCTTTAATCTTGTTACAGCTTCTTACTTGCTTATTTTTGGTAGCCTTGATATGATTTGGCACTGAATTGATTCCTATGATTAAGCACTCCACATCCCTTAACTGATATACTCCTCTAATATATAAGTAACTCTTCTCCTCTCTATTAAGGATCCAGAATTGACATACTCAGATTCTGAGACACTACCACTCTCATTTTTTAACTTCTCTTCTTGACTGCTAAAGTGGTATTGAGTGCTAAGTACAAAGACTTTGAATATTTTCTTGTTACTTGTGGATAACTGGTTAGTGTTCTACCTCTGTATATTGCAAATCATATGCATGTTTACCTTTAGTTTAGAATGTGTAATCATCTGTGTTTATCCATGATTATTCTGAGAGTTGTTTATAAAAGCATGTTTATAGGACGTAAACTTAGAACTTATATTTCTGTTTGGTTTGATTTCTTTTGGATTAAACTTCTGTTAGCACAAGCCAGTTAGTTGTCTTATGTTGGCAGTTTTGTTGGCTTATAGAATTAAATTTGGCTCTACTTTGGTTTGCTATGTGGAATTTTGTGAGGTATGGAGGCCTTAGCGCATCCCATCTCTTGACATAAGCACTGCCTAGGATCCTCGAGATCCTCAGGAACTCTGATATGTCAAGGGGCGGTCTTATGGGCTGTAATAAGGTCCTCCAAATCCTACATTGACATGTTCGACAGGTACTCTATTAGAAGATGGGTTTGCACAATGGAGAGTTGCCCGGGACTGGGAGATTTAGAACTTAGACTTTATTAATTATGTTATGCTATATATTCATTCATTTGGTCTGTAATAATTATTGTATAAACTTCGATAATAAATGAAATACTTTAGGGGACTGCTATGGGGGAAGAGCAAACTACGTGCTATTTTCCTTAATTGTTTGAAAACGCCTAGAAAACATGCCTATAGGTAAGTTCGTTTCAGCTTTAAAATTAATTAGCATGCTCTATGGCTTAAAACCAGTTTTCAGTTCTGATTAACTGTCATGTTTATAAGTTAAATATGTTTCAGCATTTATGATAGTTAACTACCATGTTTTAAGTTGTAAAAATCAGTTTCAACATATAAATAACAGAGCTAGTTACCATGTTTAAAAGCAGTTTCATCTTTTAAACAAAATCAGAATCATGTCTAGTTTAAAAATCAATTTCAGCATGTTAAAACCCCTTTTCAGCATATTCAATTATCTGACTATCATTTTCAACATGTTACTTCATTTATACATCATGCCTATAGGATTCAGTACGTTGAAACTGTTTCAGCATGTAAAAATTATTTCATCATGTTAAATTCAATTTCAGCATGTTAAAACCTCTTTTCAGCATATTCAATTATCTGACTATCATTTTCAACATGTTACTTCATTTAGACATCATGCCTATAGGATTTAAATTCGCTTCAGCATATTAATTCATTTAGATATCATGCTCATAAGATTCAATTAATAAATTCTCTACATATCTATGCTACTAGAAATCCAATTTGTAGTTTAATAAGGCGTTAATTTCTGAAGCATGTTTATCACCTTGTACCTATCTTTTAATTAAATAAGAGGCCTACTTGAGATCGTTACGTGCTACATGTTTCAAGTCTTTCTTGTTTTGTTTGACGCTAAAGCTCGAGTCTAATTAGTAACCTTAGGTTTTATTTGTTTAGACCCATATTCAAATAGTAGTCCAATGCCTCTTGGATATTAAGTCGGGACGGGTAGGCATACTAAGGTACGTTAGACTTTTTCATTTCTTTAGTACGCGCTTTAGGTTAATAATAATCTTAATAACCAACTTAGGCGGGTAGATAGACGGACATGATGGAAATTGACCCGAGCAGAATACGACAATGTCTTCGGAATTGTCTTTGATAAATAAGTCGGGCGCTGATCCGAATAGGTTAAAATTAACCTAAGTTCATTCTTATACTCTTACGTGTTTGGAGTAGTATTAATTAAATCACCTACTAATTAGATCTCTTTTCCTATATCAGTTTTTTTTCGAATTCTATCTTCTCGCTTATCTGATTTTTCTATGTGTTTATTTAGCTTTTAAATATTCCACATGCTTAATTCTTGCTCACCTAGTTTAATTAATAACTAAACTGTTTAATTTATTGACTTCTTAAAAAATAGAATTTATTTGTATAGCGGTGTAGTTTTATCAATTCATATCGATCTTTGTTTATCACATAATTCCCCACATAAATAACGAATCCGACAGGGACCCATATTTGTGAACCTCGAAAGGTGCTTAACACCTTCCTTTTGAGGTAACTTGAACCCTTACCCGATTTCTGGTTGCGTAGACTTAAAATAAAATTTTAATTTAATTAGTTAGAACGGTGCCCTAACGCGCCTTAAATTCGTTAGGTGGCGACTCTTCACTCTTTTTCATCCTAAAAGAGTTGTCACGTCGATGGCCCTCTTTTCGCGAGAAAAATGGGGCGCTACAGAATGGCGACTCCACTGAGGATACTTAGGTTCTAACCACTACGGATTTTGTGTTTATGTGGGATTTTTATGTTACCTTGTTTTTTTATGATTATTTTCTTGTCGTAATTAATTATTTTTCTTGTCTTTGTTTTTCTTTTTCATGTTTAGCATGCTTATTATTTTGTTTATGTTTTTTCTCTGGCAATATTTTATTTTCATAAATAGTTACTTCCATGCTGAGAGTACTTTCTTTTTTGTGTTTCCTTAAATAATATGTATATTTTTTCATGTTTAGAATATTTTAATTTGTTTGTGTGTTCAAATAATTTATCTAGCCGTATAGTTAGTATTCCTTGAAAAAGTATGTGTTTTTGTGTGGGTAATCCTTTATTCGTAAAAAGATTTTTTATGCTGAGCTTCCTTTCCTTCCCCCCTTTTTCTATCTTTTAAAATAATTCTAGTATGTTTTAATTTTATCATGATCATTGTGTCTTTGCGTATTTTCATTATAAATTTTCTTTGTCCACTAACTTGTTTTCTTATAAATACTTTCTTATATGTCTCCTTAAATGTGTTTAACATGATTTTCCCTTTATCCTTTCCTCATGTTTTCATTCTCTTTCATGTCTTCTCCTGTTTGTTCTCATAAACAATTTACCTGTTTTATGTTTAGCATGTTATTTCTGTTGATATGTGTTTTATGTTTGATTTTTACCTCCCTTTATCCTTTCCTCATGTCCACTAACTTGTTTGTTGAAGGCACACCGGCATTTCCCAACACTAGGATGGTTGTGGGTGTTCCCCACAAATTAAGGAGATGGTGGGAAGATATGAAGAAAGAACATGGTAAAGAGATTCGTCGGTCCTTGGGTTTCCTGACCTCTTTGATTTATGTAGCTCCAGATCGGTATTTGATCAAGGCTTTGTTGTAATTCTGGGACCCTGAAAGGGTCGTTTTCAAGTTTAGCGATTTTGAGTTAGCACCGACCATGGAAGAGATTGGAGGGTTCACTGAGTTGCGGTACCAAAATAGAGGGTTGATCTTGCCTCGCAAACAATCTGGGAAAAAGTTTCTGCACCATCTCGGATTGAAAAATAATCTCAAACTAGCTTGTCTGGACTTTACTGGATTTCTTTGGATTTCCTGTATGAACGTTTTGGTCACAGGGATGGTCATAAGGTTTTTCAGAAAGAGTTCTCCTGTTCTGCTGAAAAATGGGAAAAGAAGCGACTGAATGCTTTTTCCATAGCCTTGATAGGCACTCTAGTGTTTCCAAGAGAAAATGGTAAGATTGATACTTGCCTTAGTTCGGTGGTTCAAGCTTTATGGCGCGGTATTGATAATATGGAGGCCACCTTGGTACCCATGATCCTTGCTGAGGTATTTAGGGCACTGTCCAAGTGCTTTAGGGGTAAGAGGTTCTTCGAAGGGTGTAACCTTCTGCTGCAGCTATGGGCCGTTGAGCACTTTTACAAATGGCCCGACTTGATAGACATTTTAACGGGAATGGAAAACAAGATCGACACCCATTCTCAAAGGATGATCAGGTTCAATTCTCCTGTGGGTACCGAAGATTGGTTTGCTTTTATGAAAGCCCGTTCAGGATATCAGATTCAATGGAAGTATTCATGGTTACCCGCCCGAACAGCTGTCATAAGAAGCAACGAACTTTACTACATCAAGCTCATTGGGTTGAAAGTCCTCCAGCCTTACGCTCCCGTTCGAGTGCTCCGCCAGTTCGGACGAACCCAAGTCATACCTCTAAGAGCCCACATGGGAGGTTCTGAGCTTGAGTTTGGCTCAAAATATGAAATCCCTAGGGACAAAGAATTGCTTCAACAATGGGAAGGGTTGATGACTGTAAGCGTGGGCACCGAGCAGGCCTATTGTGCACCCGAATACTATGTATGGATTTTGGAGGATGCTGAAGATGTGCGGCTTAGCAAATTAGGACAACCTTATAGATTTGAAGATATAAAAGAGACCACCTGGGCACGAAAGCTGTTGAATCGTCATTATGATATCACTCCTGCAATGTGGGCACAAGTTGATCCAAGATCTCTGAACCAGTACAATAGAGGCTTTTGAATTTAGGATTTTCCCTTGTCATCCCGCTTTCCCCTAGCTCTACTTTCTTGTTTTTTTTCATTTCCGCAAAGAATTATAGTATATCAAAGTTTGATTTAATAAATGGTTTACTTCATTTATTATCTGACTCTAAACTCTGACTAATATTGAATCTTGGCTTGGATTAAAATGTCCTGAATCATATATGTGTCGTTTTAGGCCTACCTCTGGCTCAACGAGGTCCCTTGCATTTAGGACGTTTATTTTTCGCAATCAATGTGTTTATCTTTAGAATAAATATCTTACTACTAACTTGGTTTCTGTTAATTTTGTTTTACTCTTACTCCCTTCCCAAAGGTTGATTTGTGCATGCTGGGATATCATACTAGATCAAAAGGGACTCCTCCTCCTCCTCCTCCGAGTCCAAATCGTGAAAGGAAAAATAAAATGGGTGACAATAGTGCTAGTAAGAGTAAGGAAGTCTCAGAAAGTGTTGGTGGAGACCGTGATGAGCTAATCTTACGAATGGAGCAAAGAATCCTTGACTTACAGGATGAACTGGCGCAAGTTCGTAATTTGGCCAAGTTGTCCTTCACTTTGAACAGTCCTCGAGGACAATATCGCCGCAAAACTCCAAACCATACCCAATGTACCACAACCACAAAATGACTTGCAGCATACTTACGTTTTTCCAAGGACTAGCCAATGTCCTCCACCACAGTATCCTACCCTCTCAGCTCCACAAAACTCCCAAACCACTCCAAATATAGTCCCTACCCACGTTCCAGGAAATTATAACCTAAACCCCATATACGTGGAAACTGCTCTTTTTGTTCAGCACCAGCTTGAGCCAGAGCCTTCAGAAAAAGATCGGTTAATACAGAACATGGTCGAAAAGCTGGAGCAGGTCACCAACAGACTGCAACATATAGAGGGCATTAGAGGGGTGAAGGGTCTGAATTATGAAGATCTATGTACGCACCCAGACGTTCAATTACCGGAGGGGTACAAACCTCCCAAATTTGAGTTATTCAATGTGACCGGGGATCCCAAAGCGCACTTAAGAATGTATTGTGATAAGCTGGTGGGAGTAGGAAGAGATGAGAAAATACGAATGAAGTTGTTCATGAGAAGCCTTACCGGGGAGGCCTTAACCTGGTACATTGAGCAGGATACCAGAAAGTGGTCCAAATGGATAGACATGACCTCCGATTTTGTAGAAAGATTTGGATTCAACATGGACAACGCCCCAAATTGGTTTCACATTCAAAACCTGAAGAAGAAGCCCAATGAATTATTTTGGGAATATGCCTTGAGATGGAGAGCTGAAGCGGCCAGAGCCCGACCTCCAATGGACGAGGCTCAAATGAAAGATTATTTTATTCGGGCCCAGGAACCACAGTACTATGAAAAGATGATGCTCATCACGGAAAAGAGTTTTGCCGAGATCATCCAGGTCAGGGAAAGACTAGAGGAAGGCATCAAAAGTGGTAGCATTATCAATTTGGAGGCTCTAGAGGCTACCAGTAAGTCCCTACAATCTGGAGGAATTGCTAAAAATCGAAAGAAAAAAGAAGTGGGGACTGTGATGATGGCACAAGATTTCAAAACACCACTCATTTCCCAAACGCCTACAACCCACCCTCCACTATACCAACAATCTCCGTACCCTATCCCTCTTTATCAAATGCCTACATACTCCTACCAAATTCCCTTTCACCTCGTTTATAGCAGCCAACCTTCTCAATTCCAATCTCCCCCACCTAATCCAAATTACAGACCCCGAGCCAATTTTGAGAAAAGGCCGGTCAAGTAGTATACTCCTTTGGCTGAACCAATTGCCCAGTTGTATGAAAGATTGAGGGTAGCTGGCCTCATCACTCCCGTTCTCTCTTTACCTGTAGAACTCAGGCCAAATGGTATGACCCTAACAAAGTCTGTGCGTACCATTCAGGGATGAAAGGTTCACATACTACTGAAGTATGCCGCTCATTGAAGGATCTAATTTAGAGGTTAATTGATACAAAGGTTATTCAGTTGAAAGACCCAGCTCCGAACGTCACCAACAATCTTCTCCCAAATCATCAGGTCAACGTGTTAGAAGTTGGAGAGGCAGTGGATCTGGAAGGCTCTATTTGGGTTATTAAGAAAGAAGGGGATGTCGCGATGGTGTCACAAACATCTGCTCCGGCACAAAAACAGTTTCTGTTTAAAGTAGAGGTGGCTGCACCTAAATTTGCATTTACTGTATATCGAGCTACTCCAGTTGCTTATGATCCCCATGCAGTACCATGGAATTATGAATGTGATATTCCAGGAAAGGCAAAGGTAGCCGAGGCTGACGCCGCTCAGGGTGTGACTCGATCTGGCAGAATCTACACGCATGAAAATCTGTCTCAAGGAAGTTCTAGCAAGGGAAAACAACCAGTTGTAGAGGTTGAGGAGAATGGCATTTGGAAGAAGGTACAAGCAAAGGAATATTCTGTTATAGATCAGCTGAGCAAAACTTCGGCTCAAATCTCTATTTTGTCACTTTTACAGACTTCTGAGCTCCATCAGAAAGCTCTAATGAGGGTTATTAGCGAGGCTTTTGTACCAGCTAATATCACCGGTGGAGAGGTAGACCATATGGTTGGGCAGGTATTCGAGGCTCATAAAATATCCTTTCAAGAGGATGAGCTGTCGCTTCAAGGAAGAGCACACAATGATGCTTTGCATATCACCATGCAGTATGAGGATAGGGTGATAACAAAGGTATTGATCGATCCAGGCTCTGGTCTAAACATATGCCCCCTCGCCACACTGACAAGGCTAGAGGTTAACACTTCTAAGATTCGGACTCGGAGGATGAACGTGAAGGCTTTCGACGGCTCTCAAAGAGATACCATCGGGGAAATTACCCTCGATGCATTGATGGGACCTGCCACATTCTCCATTGTGTTCCAAGTAATGGATATCCCGGCTTCCTACAATATGTTACTTGGTCGCCCATGGCTTTATATGGCAGGAGCGGTGTCCTCTACTCTGCATCAATGCCTCAAGTTTGAATGGGACTATCAAGAGGTGGTGGTCCATGGTGAAAAAGGGCATTCTATATACGCGGTGGAAAGAAAAGAGAGACTGGATGGAGAAATGTTCCACACACTGGAAATGGTGGGATTTGTTGGAGAGGGACCATGGTGGAGCAGCACCATCATGAATATGTTGCTTCGCTCAGGGTTCGTACCTAATGGCGGTTTGGGGGCAAATTTGCAAGGCATAATGGAACCAATACAGATACAGTCACAGGAGACCACGTTCGGGTTGGGTTATCTTGGCACTGCACAAGAGTACAAAGATTGTAAGTCACCCGTGGGCGGATTCTATTATCCTTCGCTAGGACCGATACCGTCATTGCATCAGACTTTTATCTCTGCGGGATTTCTTGACGATGGTGAAGATGATGTGCTAGAAAGCTTAAGAGGTCTATTCCTGACAGAAGAGAGCTGCAATGTCATCATCGATGAGGGGAGAGGAGGATTTCCTACACAGAGCAATCAGCCCAAAGCCACCCTCAGCAACTGGACTGCCACTCCTTCTAGGGCCCGCCGAGCACTTGGGTAGATGCAGAAGATTTTATTTTATTGTTTTCAATAAATAGGCTCGATTTTGAGTTCACTTTTATGCTATTTACTATTTTGAAGGAAATCAGCTTTCTTTAATAAAGGGTTTCTCTTCAGTATATTAATATTCTTTATTTGTGTTTTCTTTTCTTTCTTTCTTTTTCAGCAAAATTACTTCTAAAAACGTTGAATCTGAGACTGTAACATGTAATGAGACTGTGCAACATAATATAAGTGAACTAGAAGAGGAAGTACCGGAAGAACTCGTTAAGAAGGTTGAAGAGTTTGAACACAAACCTAAGGTAAACCTAGTGGATACAGAGGTAGTGAACTTAGGGGACTCAGAAGTGGCTAATGAAACATACGTCAGTGTTTACCTATCTGAAAATGAGAAAAAAGGCTACGCTCGGGTTTTGAAAAAACACAAAGACGTCTTTGCTTGGTCCTATGCAGACATGACAGGATTGAGCACTTCGATTGTATCCCACAGACTGCCCACTGATCCCTCATGTCCTCCAGTCAAACAGAAACTCAGAAAGTATAAACCTGATCTGAGCTTGAAGATTAAAGAAGAGGTGGCAAAGCAAGTTGAGGCTGGAATCATTCGAGTAACTGAATATCCGACTTGGCTAGCTAATATCGTACCTATTCCCAAGAAGGATGGTAAGGTCAGAGTCTGCGTTGACTACAGGGATCTTAACAGAGCCAGCCCTAAGGATAATTTTCCACTCCCTAATATACACATCTTGATCGATAACTGTGCCAAGCATGAAACGCAATCATTCATGGATTGCTTTGCCGGTTATCATCAGATTAAGATGCATGAAGAGGATGCTGAGAAAACCACTTTCATTACACCCTGGGGGGTTTATTGTTACAAGTTTATGCCTTTCGGGTTGAAAAATGCTGGAGCTACATACATGAGGGTCATGACTACCATTTTTCATGACATGATCCACAAGGAAATTGAAGTTTATGTGGATGATGTTATCATCAAATCTAAGAAGGGTTCGAGTCATTTGGACGATCTCGAGAGGTTCTTTAATAGGCTTCGGAAGTACAATCTGAAGCTGAACCCGGCAAAGTGTGCCTTTAGAGTCCCTGCGGGAAAATTATTGGGTTTTATCGTCAGTCGTCGCGGAATAGAGTTGGACCCGACCAAAATCAAAGCCATCAAAGAGCTTCCGCCACCAAAAAATAAGAAAGAGGTAATGAATTTCTTGGGCCGCCTCAACTACATCAGTCGCTTCATAGCCCAATCCACTGTCATCTGTGAGCCGATTTTCAAGTTATTGAAAAAGGATGCTGCCACAAAATGGACGTCAGAGTGTCAGTAAGCGTTTGACAAAATCAAGGATTACCTATCTAATCCTCCTATATTGGTCCCTCCTGAGCCAGGTAGGCCACTACTGTTGTATTTATCTGTGATAGATAATGCTTTCGGTAGTATTCTGGGACAGCATGATGAAACAGGGAGGAAGGAGCAGGCAATCTATTACATGAGTAAGAAGTTCACATCATATGAGGCTCGTTACTCTTTGCTGGAACGCACGTGTTGTGCATTAACTTGGGCAGCCCAGAAGTTGAGACATTACCTCTCAGCATACACTACCTACTTGATCTCGAGAATGGATCCACTAAATTACATCTTCTAGAAGCCTATGCCTACCGGGAAGCTGGCTAAATGGCAGATTTTGTTGAGTGAGTTTGACATAGTTTATGTCACTCAGAGGGCCATGAAAGCACAGGCGTTGGCAGATCACCTGGCCGAAAACCCCGTAGATGATGGATATGAACCCTTGAAAACTTATTTTCCTGATGAGGAAGTGACATTTGTGGGAGAGGACATATCCAAAATATACAATGGTTGGAGGATATTCTTTGATGGAGCTGCGAACTTCAAAGGGGTAGGTATTGGAGCTGTTTTGATCTCAGAAACTGGCCAGCATTATCCGGTATCAGCCAAACTTAGGTTTCCTTGCACCAACAATATGGCTAAATACGAAGCTTGCATTTTGGGGCTTCGGCTAGCCATTGACCTGAATGTCCAAGAGGTATTGGTAATTGGGGACTCAGACCTGTTGATTCATCAAGTACAAGGAGAATGGGCTACCAAGAATAGGAAACTCCTGCCATACATAGATTGCATACAAAAATTGCGCAAGAGGTTTGTCAAGATAGAATTCAAACATGTTCTGCGAATCCAGAATGAATTCGTTGATGCTTTGGCCACTTTGTCTTCTATGATACAACATCCGGACAAGAATTATATTGATCCTATCCCTATTCATACTCACGAGCAGCCTGCATATTGTTTCCATGCCGAAGAGGAGTTAGATGGCAAGCCATGGTATGTTGATATCCAGGGATACTTAATAAATGGAGATTATCCAGGGAATGCCACAAGTATTCAAAAGCGCACTATTCGGAGGTTAGCTAACCAATTCTTCTTAAGCAGAGAAATCCTGTACAAGAGGACTCCTGATTTAGGACTGCTGAGGTGTGTTGACGCTAGAGAAGCTTTTAGTTTGATTGAAGAAGTCCACGGTGGAACTTGTGGCCCTCATATGAACGGATTTACCTTGGCCAAGAAAATACTGAGATTCGGGTACTTTTGGTTGACTATGGAGACGGATTGCATTCGTTATGTGCAAAAGTGTCATCAATGCCAAATGCATGCTGACATGATTCGAGTTCCTCCCAACGAACTCCATGTCACCAGCTCTCCTTGGCCATTCACAGCTTGGGGTATGGACGTTATTGGTCCTATTGAACCTGCCGCATCCAACGGACATAGGTTCATTCTTGTTGCTATTGATTATTTCACCAAATGGGTCGAGGCTACCTCACATAAGTCTGTCACAAAGAAGGTTGTAGCTGATTTTGTCCGAGATCATATTATCTGTCGATTTGGAGTTCCTGAGTCAATTGTTACAGATAATGGCACCAATCTCAACAGTGATCTGATGAAAGCAACGTGTGAGCAGTTCAAGATCAACCATCGAAACTCTACAGCCTATAGGCCACAGATGAATGGAGTAGTTGAGGCTGCGAACAAAAACATTAAGAGGATACTGCGTAAGATGATTGACAATTACAGACACTGGCACGAGAAGCTACCCTTCGCATTGTTCGGATATCGTACTACGTTGAGGACTTCTACAGGGGCCACTCCCTATCTTCTGGTTTATTGTACTGAAGCTGTGATACCTGCTGAAGTGGAGATACCTTCTCTAAGGATCATTCAGGAAGCAAAACTAAGCGATGCTGAATGGGTGCGAGGTAGAATGGAACAACTGGCACTCATTGATGGGAGGAGAATAAATGCAATTTGTCACGGTCAACTCTATCAGAATAGAATGGCCAAAGCTTTCAACAAGAAGGTCAGACCAAGGCATTTTACACCGAGGCAACTTGTCCTAAAATGGATCTTTCCAAATCAATACGAGGCTAAAGGAAAATTTGCACCAAATTGGCAAGGTTTTTACGTGGTCCATCGGGTTCTGACAGGAGGAGCACTCATACTAGCGGAAATGGATGGTGAAGTGTGGCCCAAACCTATCCAATTCTGACGCTGTCAAAAGATACTTCATCTGAGAAGTTAAGAGAAAGTTATTTCTGTTATGCTTCCTTACCTTGTAATTGGAACTACGTTTGACCTGATTCCCGTTTAAGAGGGATATGTAGGCGCTCCTATGGAGTTCGGTCTTATCATAATAAAACCTCTCATTTTCCTTTGTCAAGCATTATAACTGGGGCAGAATTTTTGAGAGTATCTCAAAATGAAAAGCATTACCATGAATCGTAAGACTGGGAGAGAATTTTGAGGGAACCTCAAGATTCACAACAAGCGACCGCTCATTCTACAAAAATTTCTAGCCGAAAGACAAGTTATACACTGGGGCAGAAATTTTTGAGCGATTCTAGCCGAAAGACAAGTTCTACACTGGGGCAGAAATTTTTGAGGGCCCTCAAAAATTTCATCGGAGCTGCACTCCAAATGCAAAAATGATCAGATGTTGTGATGTCTCAAAACATGTCACGGTTTATGATTCAACAATATTATTATTTTTAACATTTCCTTTCCCTTTTCAAAGCAAGTTATTTAAAAATACGATTTATTTATTTGCTCGAGCGAGTGCCCGAAGAGAGTGCGACAGCCCGCAGACACATAACAAGGAGGATAGATGCACCCAAGAGCATATGCACAAATCAACCTTCCCTTTTTACAAATTAACAATTTTTCTTTGAACGTAGAACTAGCAGGTACAAATCCGAGAATTGTCTCAGCAGCATCAAGACAAACACCGTCATCAAAATATGGCAGGAAAGCTAAGCTACTCTATCTCCTCAAAGAAGAATTGCATTTGGCCCGAGATTGCATTATGCCCGAGATGACTTTGGCTCGAGATTGCATTTGGCCCGAGAATTATATTTGGCCCGAGACCGCATTTGGCCCGAGATTGCATTTTGGCCCGAGATTGCATTTGGCCCGAGAAATATATTATGCCCGAGATGACTTTGGCCCGGGGTTGCATTTGAGCCCGAGAATTACATTTGGCCCGAGAATTGCATTTGGCCCGAGATTGCATTATGACCGAGATGACTTTGGCCCGAGATTGCATTTGGCCTGAGAATTATATTTGGCCCGAGAATTGCATTTTGGCCAGAGAATTATATTTGGCCCGAGAATTATATTTTGCCCGAGAATTATATTTTCCCCGAGACTGCATTTGGTCGAGAATTATATTTGGCCCGAGAATTGCATTTGGCCCTAGCTTGCGTCAAGCCTGAGAATTACATTTGGCTCGAGAATTATATTTACCCGAAAAATGCATTTGAGCCCGAGATTGCATTTGGCCCGAGATTGCATTGTGCTTGAAAATTACGAATTGCATTGAGCCCGAGAATTGCACTGCACCCGATAAATGCATTTGAGATCGAGATCGCATTTTGCCCGAGAATTACATCAAGCCCGAGAATTTTGATTGAGCCCAAGATTGCATTTGGCCCGAGAATTGCATTGTTCCCGAGAATTGCATTGTGCCTGAGATTGCATTGAGCCCGAGACCGTATCGAATCACAACAAGCTACCATGGAACAAATTATTCAGAAGCTACCAAACGTCATGATATGCCACTCAAAACAGATATGCTTTCTTTAATTTCTGTTTACCATGCTCCGAAGGCGTCATAGTCTAAAGGCATCATTTCCATGGCCTGCGGACATCATTTCATGGCCTAGGGATTTACTTTCTGCTTGTCATACTCCAAAGGCGTCATCGTCTAAAGGCATCATTTTCATGGCCCGCAGACATCATTTCATGGCCTGAGGATTAATTTTACGTATCATGATCCTGAGATATCATCGCTTAAGACAACATTTTTATCGTCTTAAGCAACATTCCATAGTCTTAAAAGGAACCTGCATCATGTTTTACTTTATTTTTATTTAAATGTTAATCTTTATCTAGTTATAACAGAAATTGCAGGCATCGAGAACTGAGCAAGCCAAGATACGAGATTAACCATCGTCTTCGCTTCCAAAACACAACCTTTCTTATCCGTATATCACCAACACTGGACCGTTGCTCGTGTCCTATTCTCAGCTAATCATTTAAATCTCATCGACTCGTGCCAACTACATCTTCGTTCAGATTTTCGTGTGCATTTTTTCTTTAGAAACCTCGTTCATTTCTGAATCTAGAACTACACACGGCCTGATTCCCGTAAGACCAGGGATATTTAGGCGACTTGAAAACCAAAGTCCCGGCCGCAACACTTTTGCAATCCCCTTTTGCTTTTCGGATTCAGGAGAATTAATCGTCAGGTCAGACAAAATTGGCTACTAGTCAACATTCCTTGCCCGCCAATTCATCCTTCATTCCCGAGCAAGGAAGGGGCAGCTGTTGACACCCAATTTTGACCTCTCTATACCTCTCTCGGGCTGTTATTATACTAATTATTGTTATTTCTAAGCTTAATTTTCCTCGCGTATTGCTTTTATTTTCTAAGTAAATCACGTTTTTATCGTCATCGTGATACTTTTAAATTCGTATACAATTTTTTAAATATATAATTTATTTCATATTATTACTATTTTTCCATAAATTTCATATGATATTACATGTCATTTATTTTACGTACAATATATATACGTAATTTATTCTTTTATAAAATAATTTAACTTTTGATAATTATCGTTTATTATTTTATCAACTAAATTTTATATACGTAGTAGTTTATTTATTAAATAGCCATCCGAATTCAATTTCCAATCTCAAATTATTTAAATCCTAGCTCCTTCCTACCCAATTTATTTCAATTTTAGCCTAAATTGAGCTAATTTGGCCCAATTTTAAATCCCAAGTCTAATTCAATCTCAGCTGTTGATCTAATACGATCAACGGCCGAGATCAAACCCCTTTTCTTCTTTCCTTTTTAAATAAAACACCCACAACCCTAACCCCATTCTCCTTCACCCCCCACCAGCCACTTCCACCTCTCATCTCTCTCTCTCCTCTCTTCATCTCCTCCAACCACTATCGCCGCTCCACTTCTCCGCCCGTCACCGCCAAAAATACCGACCGGCGGAACCAGCCATATAACCCAAGAAGTTGCCACCACCTCCGCCGCTAGCAAGCTGCTAGCCGCGGCGGTCCGGCAAAACCCTCACCCCAGTGTTCTCCCCTCTCTCTCTACCTTCACCCGGTGAAATCCGACCGCCACCACATCTCCATTGAAAAACACCGATAGATTCCCTCCGTCCAAAACCCCTATGTCACTGCCGCCTTTCTCCGGCGATGAAATGTGTTGTCATACTACCGCCATGGCTTTGGAAAAATCTCACAAAGAAATCCTAAAAATTGAAGATTTCATCATCTCCGACAAACGATAGAGGAAACGGATGGATGGACTGGTGCGTAAAGCTCATCGTTGATCTTGATGTCTACGCGAGAAGCCATCGAAGCTAGATCGTCTTTGATTTCTGCTAAGGTTTGATATTACGAATCCATTCCGGGTCTGATTGTTCTCATGGTTGAATCTCATTCTTTCTTTCTTGCTTGCGGTTATCTGATTTTAAGTGTGAAGTTATTAAAGTTTTTCTGATGAATTTGTGCTTAAATTCTGTAATTTCATGTTGATTATACCGTTGAGCTATCATATGTGAAAACCCCCAAGTTTCTCATGAACCTTCCTCTAGCCTAAAAATTTGAATTCTCTGTTAATGAAGTTGATTTCTGAGCATGTTACTGATTGTTGTTTTATGGTCTAAGTTGGAGGTCACTTTGCTTTTGCTCCTTATCCTCATTTTACCCTTAACATATTCATAATTAATTTTGAGGTGTTGATAATTCTTCTACTGATCTATTCATGCTTAGCAAGTAAAATCAGACCCCTTTTGTTTGTAATAGACTTGTATGGTAACTCGTGACAGTTGCAAGCTCTGTTATTATGAACATGTATTCAACTCTTTGTGCTCTTGAGTATTTTTGGTAAATTTTGATTGAGTTATGCTAATTGATTTGCCTATTCATAAAAGGAAAACTTGGCATATTAACTGATTCCTCTTAACCTAGACAGATTCTCACTTGACTAATTTGGGTAAATATCAATCTGTTATGCTCCTTGCTTAGTTTTGCTTATTTTTTGCTTCTCTCTTTTTTAAGGAAAGATCTCCACGATTGCCTTCCTAAAATTTATCCGTAATAGCCTTCCTATGCTATTTCTTTTATTTATTGAATATTTCCTTACTTAATGAAATTCCTTTAATCTTGTTACAGCTTCTTACTTGCTTATTTTTGGTAGCCTTGATATGATTTGGCACTGAATTGATTCCTATGATTGAGCACTCCACATCCCTTAACTGATATACTCCTCTAATATATAAGGAACTCTTCTCCTCTCTATTAAAGATCCAGAATTGACATACTCAGACTCTGAGACACTACCACTCTCATTTTTTAACTTCTCTTCTTGGCTGCTAAAGTAGTATTGAGTGCTAAGTACAAAGACTTTGAATATTTTCTTGTTACTTGTGGATAACTGGTTAGTGTTCTACCTCTGTATATTGCAAATCATATGCATGTTTACCTTTAGTTTAGAATGTGTAATCATCTGTGTTTATCCATGATTAATTTGAGAGTTGTTTATAAAAGCATGATTATAGGACGTAAACTTAGAACTTATATTTCTGTTAGGTTTGATTTCTTTTGGATTAAACTTCTGTTAGCACAAGCTAGTTAGTTGTCTTATGTTGGCAGTTTGTTGGCTTATAGAATTAAATTTGGCTCTACTTTGGTTTGTTATGTGGAATTTTGTGAGGTATGGAGGCCTTAGCGCATCCCATCTCTTGACATAAGCACTGCCTAGGATCCTCGAGATCCTCAAGAACTCTGACATGTCAAGGGGCGGTCTTATGGGCTGTAATAAGGTCCTCCAAATCCTACATTGACATGTCCGACAGGTACTCTATTAGAAGATGGGTTTGCACAATGGAGAGTTGCTCGGGACTGGGAGATTTAGAACTTAGACTTTATTAATTATGTTATGCTCATTCATTTGGTCTGTAATAATTATTGTATAAACTTCGATAATAAATGAAATTTAGGGGACTGCTGCGGGGGAGGGGCAAACTACGTGCTACGTGTTTCATCTATTCGAAAATATAGAAAGCATGCCTATAGGTAATCTTCAGCATGTTTAATTTGTTAGATGCCGTGTTCTTAGGCTTAGTTGTTAATTTTCAGCATGCTTATTGTAATATGGTACGTTCACTGATGTCTCTTGTACTACCCATAGTAGTTGTAATTTTTGCAAATGACTTAATTAGCTATCATGCCTATAGGATAAAAAATAATAAAAAAATAATAAATAAATAATCTGTTTTAGCATAATTAGTTACCATATCACAAGTTAAAATCTGTTTTATTATCTAGATACCATGCCTATAGGTTTAAATAAGTTTCAGCATGTTAAAACAACTGGTCGTGATTCAAAATTTGTTTCTGTCTGTAAACTAATTAGTTACCATGACCATAGGATCTAAACATGTTTTAGCATCCGTGTAATTAATTATTGTGTCTCATAAACAATCTGTTTCAGCATGTTAAAACCTATTTAAGCCTATTAAGTTATTTGGCTATCTGTTTCAGCATGATATTAATTAGTTATCATGTTTCGTGTTCTTTTTTTTTGAAAATCAGTACCGGCATGAAATCAGGCTCATGGATTTTAAGTCCATTTTGACATTAAATCAGAATCATGTTTAAATTAAAATCTGTTTTAGTTTTTAACTAGTCACCATGCCTATAGGAGTCAAAATCTGTTTTGGTATATAATTTAAATAGCTACCATGCTTACAGGTTCAAGTTTGTTTATTTTACATGATCAGAAACCATGCTCATATTTACCAGTCAGTTCTATTTCAATTATTAGAAATCATGTCCATGTTTAAGGAAAGTGTTAATTTTCTGAATGTTTTATCATTATAAATCATGCCTATAGACTTAAAAAACAGTTGCAGCATGTCAAATAATCAATTATCCTGTCATAGGTTTTAATGAATGAAATTTCTGCATATCTTTATCACTAGAAATCATGTCTCTAAGCTTAATCAAAGATGGACACCTGTTGCATGCTTAATCACTAGAATTCTGCCTATAGGTTTAATTATATAAAACTGTCAATTGTTTGAACTTTGGTAATTGTCTCTCCTTTAAATAGTTAAGAGGTCTAGTTGAGACCATTATGTGCTACATGTATCAAGTCCCTTTTTGTTTTGCCTGACGTTGAACATCGTGTCTAATTAGGAAATCTAATATTTTATTTGTCTAGACCCATATCCAAATAGTAAGTCCAAATGCCTCTTGTACATTAAGTTGGGACGGGTAAGCATCTTAAGACATGTTAGATTTTTCTCATTTTTTTTAGTACGCACTTAGGTAAAATAATCTTAATAACCAACTTAGGTGGGTAGATAGACGGATATGATGGAAATTGTCTCGAGCAGAATACGACAATGTCTTTGGAATTGTCTTCGATAATAAGCCGGGCGCTGATCCGAATAGGTTAAAATTAACCTAAGTTTAATTCTTATACTCTTATGTGTTTGGGGTAGTATTAGTAAACCACCTGCTAATTAGATCTCTTTTCCTATATCAGTTTTTTTTTTTTGAATTCTATCTTCTCGCTTATCTGATTTTCTTATGTGTTTATTTAGCTTTAAAATATTCCACATGCTTAATTCTTGCTCACCTTGTTTCATTAATGACTAAACTGGTTTAATTTATTGACTTCTTAAAGAATAGAATTTATTTGTATAGCGGTGTAGTTTTATCAATTCATATCGATCTTTGTTTATCACATAATTCCCCACATAAATAACGAATCCGGCAGGGACACACATTTGTGGACCTCGAAAGGTGCTTAACACCTTCCTTTCGAGGTAACTTGAACCCTTACCCGATTTCTGGTTGCGTAGACTTAAAATAAAATTTAATTTAATTAGTTAGAACGGTGCCCTAACACGCCTTAAATTCGTTAGGTGGCGACTCTTCACTCTTTTCCATCCAAAAAAGAGTTGTCACGTCGATGGCCCATCTTTTCGGGAGAAAAATGGGGCGCGACAATCTTGATAATGTCTTCCCTGATTATCAACTGCTTAAATATATCCCCATATGTCTCTTGGCTCCATCTTGTCAAGGAAGACTTAACTCTCCTGATGTTATCTTTAAACTCCAAGAAAGGATTTTGGGAACCTGAACAGCTCTAATTTTTCCTCACTACTTCAAAGAAATCAGGGTTGTTTGTCCAAAATTTGAGAAATCTGAAAGGCTTCTTGTAACTGGTATTTCTGTCTTCACAACTTAACAACATTGGGGAATGATATGACCCTGTTCTGGCTAGGTGCTCTATCTCCATATGAATGAACTTGTTGTGCATTTCTTGATTAACTAGAATTCTATCCAATCTTTCAACTATGCAATCATTGCCTTCTCTTCCATTCCACCAAGTGAAGGGGCTCCCTTAAAAGGGATCTTATTCAACCCATATGAATCTATACAATTTTGAAAATCCTCATAGTCAGCATCAAGGACTGGTAGAGAGAATTTAAACACAATGATGAAATCAAGAGAAGGAAGACTAGGGGTGTGCTTCTGATTGGGTCCTAATACGGGATAACGGTTGATTAATCAAACAAACTTTTAATTAAGAGCATGGGTAGCTTGGTTTAAGCTACACCTTAGTAGTTTTTAAACCTACTAAGCATAGTTACTATAGTCTTTGTTCAATCCCTATGGTTTAACATCAAACCAACCAATTAACAATTAGGTGAGTCAAACTATCTCTAGATTTGACTCTTAGATGAGTATTTCCTATAATCAAACTATTTCTAGCCTTAATTTTTTGTGGAAATCTCAAATCCCAACTATTAAGTTCTTACCCGATTTATGAACTCCTTCTTCAAGCAAGTAAAAAATTAGTAAACTAAAATCAATATTTGCAACCATCAATTTTATAATTAAAACATGAAGAATTCAATTGACCCATACTCAATAATCGATTACAATCTTAAAAAATCAACACTCATTCCCAATTTCAAACATCCATCAAGCACACACCCCTAGAATAGAATTTAGCTACTCATAGCAAAGGAATAAGATAAGATACCAAATGGATTTTCCAAAATTTCATTCATTATGTAAGTTAAGCTCAAATTCAAAGCTCAAAATTATCTACAATGGTGTTTCTACTAGAGAAAGAGAAGAGAGAAAATGTACTATATCAACTCTCTTCTTGGGAAAGTAAAAAATGCTAAATAATTCTTAGTACAGATCTCAAAAAGGATTTTAGAACCTTCCCAAATATATCACACACAATTGGATAAAATTGCCCTTCAGGGCGTATGTGACATGAAGGGCAAAGGAACTTGCGATTGCCTCTTAAGGTTTGCGGATCGCAGGTTCCCAACTTCTCAGGCAGTGAAAACCCAGCGACTTTCAATGTTAGGTGCGAGGGAATGGGTGATCACCCTTGACAAAGTGTGGCTTGCATAAAGATAATTGTTCAAGCAGTGTCTAAGCTTCAATGTGTATTGGCACCTGCAAAATGCAGGTGCCTTCTTGCGTCTCACATATCATCTCGCTTTTCTCGATAAAACTTTACCCTTCACATCATCTTTCTACTTTAACTTAATTTTAAGATCTTTTGGGTTAAATTCCTTTTGTTTCTTCATTTAACTAAGAGTACCTACATTTATAACAATAAAGGCCATAAGTACCTCTAATTCACATCAAAGCATGACAATAATTCATGAATAAAAGCTCAATAAGTTGGTAGATTACCAACTTATCAAAATGCAAACAATATTTTAACCAATGACCTTAATTTTTGCGGATTATAGCCTAATCCCGAACCCCCAAGACAAACTCATGATCATTACACCCCAACCTAGGGCTTTCCTACCAATAATTCACCTAGGACTACCAAAATTATGGTTACATTAGAGAATTATGGAAATATAATCATAAATAAATAGTTTATAAATATAACCCAAGGTTTTCTATAATAAAAATCCTTTTTTCACCAGAAATTTCATCTTAGGTCAAGTTAAACCCTCCCCAATTACTGTAACTAACAGTTCTAAGACGTAGGAATCGAAGTACTAGTTTATGGTGATAAAATGCTTACCTTAACAAAGAATTCTGGTGGAAAATGGTAGGAATCACCCCAAATTACCTTTGCCTTCCCCAAAATGCTTTTGTGAAATAATGAGAATATTTGGGGAAGTTTCTGCATTTACAACAATTAACCTCTCTATAGAAGCCCAATCCCGCTATAGTGGTACCATCGTAGTGGTCGCCTCCCGCTATAGTGGGTTTGATCGACCTTGACTCTCGCTATAGAGGGAATTTCTCTGCTATAGCAGCATCACGATAGTGGCCTGCCACCTACTATTTTGGGTTTGGCAAGGAAGAAACTCGAAAAATCTCCCAGTTTTGACTTTTTCACAACACACCCTCAAACCATGATATCCCGGACAAACCCTTTTATATCAAGTTCGATATCCGGAGTTTTACTTATGCGAATTCATTTTAAAAAAGTCCTACGGACTCCTTATTACCTTAGCTAAAACAAAAACAAGCTAAGATTTTAACAACTTAATCCAATCGCTCCCTGGATTACCCTAGACCTCACCTTGCTCAAATTTCATCCAAGACTGGTCTAGCCTGAAAATTCAAACTTCCAATGCTAGAAATTTCTAACCCAGTTTCTTGCGCTATAGGCTTACCCATAGTGACGGGAAGGGTCGTTACACTTAACCTTTGTCGCCAAAAGACTAAATAATCTAACCAAAGAAGACTGCATGAACATATGCACTTCCTTATGCTTATTAATCTTGTTTAGCCCCCTCACATTCCAGAAACCAATCTTATCCATTAGGCATAGGGTCACCCCTATCCCCTCCATACCCAAGATCTGTGCTATTCCCCATTTCATGCCTTGGAGTTGTATTACACTGTTGTTGATCAATCTCACTTATAGTAGGCAGACCTTTAAAAGAATTATTTAGCCTTGCCACTCCTTTAGTTTGTAGAGGTATTCTCATGTTAGCTACCCACTTTGCCTTCCTAAACTCATCATCTCTCGGCTTACCACCTTGGGTTGCATCTCCTTCCCTCTTTTCCTGATCCTCATTATTGGCTCATGTTTCTTTCGTGTCTTCTTCTTTCAGCTGCTTCCTGCAATCTTGTAATTTATGTCCAAAGTTCTTACACTTTGGACATAGCATATGCTTCCATTCGTGCTTCACCCATTGTTCCACTATCCTCCCCCATTCATTCTCAAACAGAATAGTTTTTAGATACTCAAATATGCAGTGGAACCTCCACTAATACTCTTGCAAAGGTCATTCTCTCCTTATTAGTTATTGCACTATCAACTTTGATAGGATTACCAACTAGGCCAGCAATCTTTGTCAAAGCATTATTCCCCCAATTTTTTATATCTAGTCTAACCAATCGAATCCAGATTGGCACCTTCTCTATAGTCTCCTTTGTTATTTCATTATCAAGTCTCCAAGGTTTCATGACGATTGGCTTCCTATCAAACATTTGGATACCCTCCTCCACTGACCTTTCTCGACCTTCCATACTATAAAATCTCACTAGGAATACCCCCTATTCACCTGTGCAATTTTGTCAATATCATGCCCTTTCTAAATTCTTTAGAAGTATCCATCTATAAATGCTTTAGATGGATGTGACCATAAACTATAACATATCACAGTTGTTATCCAGTAGTCAATTTCCTCTTGCATATCCTCCATGGTACATTCATATCATTCACTACCTTCGTTAATAGATCCAATCATTCCTGGTATGATGAGTTTCCCATAATTTTAGTCCATAAGCTCTGGGGTGTTTTAGGGATATTACTAGTTGTCAATTGATTAGATCCATTCCTTGTTGTGTTAGTCCCTTGATCCAATTCATCTTCCACTAGATATTCCCATGATGATTTTTTTATTAATTATGACCCATTTGACGAAGGTATCCACCTGTGTTCCCCTGAATTTGCTTCAATTTCAAAGGGATAATCCCTTGTAGGAAATTCACATTCCTCATATTTTTAGCATTCTGCGATTATGGAATACCTTTCCTTCCCACCACTGTATCTCAAATGAGCACCTGGTTCTTCACCCCCTCGCTCCAGCCTTCGATTTCCTTGCCATGTTCAGCAATTATGAGAGGATTTCTCATTCTAGAGAGAGAAAATTTGCCATTTTAAAATAATTATAATTGAGTTTTCTATTTAGGGAGTTTTTTATAACCGATATACATCATGTGAACTCATGATGTCCAATCTCTTGCCCAAATAGGGATGTTGTCCTATACCTTGCCAAGGCATAAAACAAAATTGAACAATGGATCCATACTGAGCCATTACCAAGGGCTTAATGAGGAGTCTCCCAAACCTATGGCATGATCATATCCTATGTTGGCATAGTTTTAGGGTATTTTCTATCTGAACCTATACCCTTCTCGGCTAACATAATTCTCCCAAAATAGATATGTTCATCATATAACCTTTTTAAGGTAAATGAACATCATACTGGTGATCCTTGATTCAAAATCATATCATGAAATAGTCTTCTATAGAGCCTTAACTCAAATTTAGCTAAACAATATTACTGGTGAGCCTTCGCTCTAATTTAACCGAAAATATACTACTGGTGATCCTTGGCTCTAAATATTTATGAGACATGCTAAACTGAACTTTCAAGATAAGAGTAATCTTTTGTTTCAAAACATATCAATATGCATAAGAGTAATTTGTAAACTTGCAGGAAGTAGACTTTCAACATCATGAATACATTTCATAGAAACATGAAATGACTTATGTAAAACATAGGATAGATTTCATAGCATTCGAAATTGACTCCATGAAAATAAACTAGGATATACAATCAAGAGATGAATTTAATTTATGAGATTTCTACTATTTATATAGAGGTTTCAAGGATTTACATCAAGAGATGAAGAAACTAGATTCAAGGATTCAATTCAAAAATCCTAGCTTGATGTAATGACCCTCTAGGTCATTATCCTTGTTTTTTTGTGCTTTTTCCATATTTCAAGCTTTCTCACAGCGGCTACAAGCCATTTTTGACTTGTCGCGACTAACGGCTCTATTCCTAGGCAGTTCATTTGTGATTTAAGCTTATTTTCCTGTTTTGCAACTCTTAAGGCTGGTAGAGTTGAATTTGGTCAACATTCAGAGAAGACGACCTCAGATGGAAATTCTATCAGTGCTATTAGCTTTGAAATATTGTCTTTGGGCTAGAGTGACCTTTGGTTTAGGTCCTGAGGCTTTTGGACTCTTTTTGGGCTATTGGGTTCCTTTTTTGTTAAAGTTGGTTTTTAGGCATGGGGCCTACTTTTCTTTGAAACGATCTCCGTTGGGAGTTTTATCGATTCCATTGAGTCTGAAATGTCATTTTTGGTACAGTAACATGTCTGGTTTATGTTCACGAGATTTCGAATAAATCTCGAGGGTGCAGTTAGAGAATTTTTATATGTGTTGTTGGAGTTGGTATTGTTGGTATCTCGTGTGGCATGCCTGGGGGTGCACCTGCGCTATTTCTTCTGAAGTCACCAACCGTACCTACAGCCCTGGGTGACGTCGACTGGCGGTACCCCTGTGGTACTTCCCCTGCAACGTGTTTACCGCACCTACAGGGGTTGGGGGTTCGGTTTATCACCATCCAATTGGTGGCCTGGGTGCAATGATGATGCTGCACATGTATCAATATGACCGCAGGTGCTTCAATCGCTGGTAGTTAAATGAGCTTCTTTTTCTTCATTTTATATCATTTCCAACCAACTTTTCTCCATTGATAAAGCTCGTCTAAGGAGAGTAATCACCAATTCTCATTGATTCTGTGTCCTATTGAGGTAATTTTGTTCCTCTCTTTGTTCTAGTTATCGTCCTAGCATTGTTTCCACGTTTCTTCCGTAAAATTGATCCAAATTACATGAAAATTCTTGATCAAAGTGGACTTTAGGGATGTTTTAGACCTTGAAATGAGTCTCATTTGTGCTCAAATTTTGGGAAGGGTTTATAAACCCACTGCGAACGTTTTTGTGAATTTTATTTTCAATTTGATTCGGTGGGTCCTAAGGGTAATTTTTCGACCTGATTTCCAGCTTGAATTTTTATATAACAATATAGGTGTCATTCTTCTCGTCTTGACATTTTCATTAGGTTCATGATAGCGTAGCAGCATTCTGAGGTTGTTTAGAAAGGGAAGGTACATGAGTGATGGCCCGTGCTTATAGTTCAGCCCTGAGGTAGGTTACGGCTTACTTATTTTACACTTGGCTTAGTAAGATTTTATATGTTATGAGTTGCATGATCGTTAGGCTACTTTTATGTTAGATTTAGGTTTAGATACTATTTTTTGCTCTTTTTGGCCATCTTCAGAACTGTAGAATAGTATTAGCATGTTTATCCTTATTATAGGAGGTTGTAGAATTGTCATGGCTAGCCTAGAATCCTTAGAATGATTTAGGGAGGTTTTAAAGGCAGAGTAGGTACTTTTACTTATTTTCTAGCTTATTTCCTTTTTCCACTCATTTACCGTTATATTTGTGTATCTGTGGGCCTGAGGCCGTAGCATTGATCGGATGGAGTTCCAGGTCAGTTATCTGGTTTGGAGGGTGTTTTACCCTGGTTTGTTTGGTATTCTCTGAATTTGACATCATACCTCATACTGCATTGCATGGAAAATCGTTTGGAAATAATGGAAATATGAGATTTTCGATTCAAACATGAGATTTTTACTTAACCACTGGTTTTCAAAATAAAGAAAAGACCATTGCTTATTCCAGTCAAGGACGTTTCCAGACCTTTTCTCTATTTTGCTTTCCTATTGATTAATCCGAGGCACGATTTCGAGAAGCCCGATGAGCACATATCTAGGTTTTACTTTTATGCATATGTTGATAAGCTTGAGGTTATATTCCAAGTGCCCAGAGTACCAAATACCAGGTTTTAACTTTCTGTATTGGCCATATATTACATCATATCATCATGATATATTGCACTACATTGCATATGTGTACTTGGAGTGCTTTTTGCCTTTATTATCATTATTATCTTCATTGTCAGCATAGATAGTTCTGTTTCCATTGATAACTAGATTTAGGTGGATCCCTGTAGTTATTTACTTTCTTGTTCCTAATAATATATATTATCTTTCTGAGCTCGGTCAGGCTATGATGCCTACTGAGTACCCATTGTTTTGTTACTCATACTACACTATGCATCTTTTTCTGATACAGCACCTAGTACGAGCAACCCTCGTTGACCCTCCATTCATTCATCGCCAGCTGTTGTTTGGATTGCGGTAAGCTCCTGGCGTATGGAGATCTTTTACTACTTTCCATCTACATTTTTGTCTATATTTTATATTTTGGATAGATAGTACTTGTTGTATAGCTATTTCATACTATATATGCTCTTGTACCGATGACACCAGGTCTGAGGTTGGTTCTTTTATATATTGTCTTTTCGGTCACTTTGGGTCCATTCATGTATATTTATTGTTGTTGGTTTGTATATACATTTTTGGCCCCTTTCTTGTATGATTCCCTTTCGTATTTCATTATTTAAATTGTTTTACTATACTTCCACATTCTTAGGTTGGCTTTTCTACCGAGGGGTTATGTAGGCGCTATCGCAGCCCAATTTTAGGTTATAACAGAGTGGTATCAGAGCTTTAGGTTCACCGGTCTTGCCAGTACAAGAGCAAAGTGTCTAGTAGAGTCTCGTGGATTAGTATGATGATGTGCATATCCTATCTGTGAGGGGCTATAAGACATTCATAGGAAATATTCCATCTTGTTTGATTCCTTATCATGCATCCTTAACCTTATCAACTTCTAAGTATCTTTTGTTTCACTCTTTCTCAGATGGTTCGGACGATATCAGCTATAGGTGAGGACAAGGCCCATGTACCTACAGTTAGAGCCTCAGCAAAGGGACAAGGTAGAGGTCGACCAGAGGTTAAGGTAGGGGACAGGCTGTGGTACCAGCTCAGGCCCAGACTAGGTTACCATCACTAGAGCGTGATATTGGGGTTGAGGAGGTATATTATGAGTTAGAGAGTGTAGGGACATCCTAGTATCTGACAACTTTCAAGGATACTTCAGTACTACCGGACACATTGGTTAACTTTCTTAGGTTTCTTGAGGGTATGTCATAGCCAGCATCCTAACCCGGTACTCTGATTGGTTCTCAAGTCAGAGACGAGACTCAAACTTCAGCCTAGGCAGTGGCACAGATTTCAGGAGCGCAGCCTGCTACTGCGGCTCTCGATTAGAGGTGTTGTGAGTCCCTAACCTATTCTAGCTAGGTCGGTCATGTCTTTTGAGGAGAAAAAATGCTTGGTAGGTTTCTATGATTGGGTCCCCCAAGGTTTTTAAGTGCTCCTAGGGAGAATGTGCACGAGTTTCTGACTAGTTTCCAGGAGAGGTTGCATAACCTTGGGTTGGTCGAGTCGCACGGAGTAGATTATACCATATTTCAGCTAGATCGTCTAGCAAAATAGTAGTGGAGGTCCTATATAGCTTGCAGACCAGCCAGGTCACCTTCGCTTACTTAGGCACAGTTTTCCACAACTTTCCTGGAGAAGTATGTACTGCGCAACTTGAGAGAGCGATTGATGGATGAGTTTTCTAGATTAGAGCAGGGCTCTATGTCAGTTTCAGAGTATGAGGTTTACTTCCATGAGCTGGCTAGGCATGCCATCATGATTCTGCCCACTGAGAATGGCAGGGTGCATCGCTTTGTCAGAAGTTTGACCTTATAGCTTCGTTTGGCTATAGAGAGTATGGTAGCATCAGGCCAGTACTTTTTGGAGGTGGTAGACCATATCTGCACTATTGAGGGCATACTTCACAAGGCCCAAGGGGGAAGCAATAAGAGACCCCACCATCAGTGTAGTTACAGTGTCTCACAAACATGTGGTAGAGGCTACTTTGGTAGGGGTCAGCATCAGCACCATTTTAAGCTGAGCTAGCCTATTCATGCAACTTTACAGATTGTTGAGGTTCAAAGTAGTCAGGGTTTAATTTAGTCTTTGTGAGGTGCTCATTCTAGGACCACAGGCCATGGTAGTCATTTTTATTCAGCTGGGTTATCACAGCAGGGTATGGTTGGCTAAGGGTTGTTATGCGTATGGAAAGTTAGGCCACTTTGTTAGGGAGTTCCCTTCAGCACAGCACCATAGGCGACATGATCATCAGTTCAGGCCCTTAGGGCTCCAGCACCATCGGCCAGAGATAGTGCACAAGGTAGTAGGGGTGGTTCCCAGGGTACTTGAGGTGGTCCTTAGTCTGGTAGATCAGGCGATCGGGGCAGTCGGAGCCACATGTATGCATTTTCGGTCTATCGAGAGGCCAAGGCTTTAAATGTTATCATCACAGGTATGATCTTTATTTGTCATGAGTCAGCTTCTGCTTTGTTTTATTTAGGGTCTACATTCTCCTATGTGTTTGCTTATTATGCTACTCGTCTGGAGTCTTCTTGTGAGTTATTACTTGTGCCTGCTTATTATGCTACTCATCTAGAGTCTTCTTATGAGTTATTAATTGTGCCTTTGCATGTAGCTACCCTAGTAGGAGATTCTTTAGTAGTGGATCATGTATATCGAGCTTGTGTGGTGACTATTCTGGGGTATGACATGTGGGTAGACCTTTTGTGCTAGATATGATTGATTTTGATTTGATTTTAGGCATGAATTGGTGGTCTTGGATTGCTTCTCCAATACCATTACTCTATGGATGTGTGGTATCCCCCTATAGTATGGAAGGGTGCTGATAGACACATGCCAAGGGGAGTTATATCTTTCCTGAGCGTCCAGCGGTTGGTTGAGAAGGGGTGCTTAGCCTATCTTGCTTATGTCTGCGATACTAGTGCCACCACACCTTCACTTGAGTTAGTTCCTGGGGTTTATGAGTATTAAGATGTATTTCCTTCTGATCTACCGGGTCTTCCTCGTAATCGTGATATTGACTTTGTCATTAATATTTAGCTGAGCACTCAGCCTATTTCTATTCTTCCATATCAGATGGCACCAGCCAAGTTGATGGAGCTTAAGGATTAGCTCTAGGATTTTTTGAGTAGAGGGTTCATCAGGCCTAGTGTGTCTCTATGGGGTGCTCTTGTTATGTTTGTGAAGAAGAAGGACGGATCTATGTGAATGTGTATTGACTACAGGTAGTTGAATAAGGTGACAGTTAAGAACAGGTATACGATGATGCATATTGATAATCTGTTTGACCAGCTACAGGGTGCAGCAATGTTCTCTAAGATAGACTTAAGGTCTGGTTATCACCAGTTGAGGATTAGGGTTGCTGACATCCCAAAGACTATATTTAGGACTCGATACGGCCATTATGAGTTCCTAGTCATGTCTTTTGGGTTAACCAATGCCCCAACAATTTTTATGGAGTTAATGAACCGGGTGTTCGGAGCCTACCTAGATTCCTTCATTATTTTGTTCATCAATGACATCTTGGTATATTCGAGGAGTAGAAAGGAGCATGAGGAGCATCTGAGAGTTATACTTCATACCTTGTGAGACCATTAGTTGTATGCCAAATTCACTAAGTGTGAGTTTTGGCTTGAGTCTATGGCATTCTTGGGGCACGTGGTGTCCAAGGATGGGATTATGGTGGATCCGGTAAAGATTGCGGTAGTTCATGATTGGGCTAGGACTACCTCTCCTACCGAGGTTCATAGTTTCATCGGGTTGGCAGGTTACTACAGATGGTTTGTGGAGGGGTTTTCTTCTATAGCATCTCCATGACTAGATTAACTCAGAAGAATGTCCCTTTCCAGTGGTCTGATGAGAGCGAGGCGAGATTTATAAAGCTCAAGGCCTTATTGACTTCAGCTCCGATTCTTACTCTTCTGATTAAGGGTTAGGGGTTTACAATGTATTGTGATGCTTCTGGTATTAGTTTGGGTTATGTATTGATGCAGCAGGGCCGGGTTATTGCATTTGCCTCCAGATAGCTGAAGGTTCACGAGAGGAACTACCCCACTCATATCTTAGAGTTAGCGGTGATAGTCTTTACATTAAAGATTTGGAGGCACTATCTATATGGCGTGCATTGTGAGATTTTCACTGACCATCATAGTATTCAAAACATTTTTAGCTAGAAAGATCTAAATTTGAGGTAGCATAGGTGGTTGGAGTTACTGAAGAAATATGACATCTCCTTTCTTTATCATCCAAGCAAGGCAAGCATGGTAGCGGATGTCTAAAGCCGGAAGGCAATGAATATGGGTATCTTCGCATTCTTAGCATTAGAGGAGTGACTTTTATCTTTGGACATCCAGTCCTTGGCTAACAGGTTGGTTAGACTTGATATTTCTGAGTTGGGTCGTATTCTTGCTTGTGTTGAGGCTAGATCTTCCTTGTTAGAGCAGATCCAGGCATAACAGCTTAATAATGTGAGGTTAAGGATCATCCATGACAAGGTATTGAGTGGCGAGACTAGGAAGGCAACCTTAGATTCAGAGGGTATCTTAAGGATTGAGGGTCGTAACTGCGTTCCTAGAGTTGGTGATCTGGTCAAGTTGTTCTTGGAGGAGGCTCATTGTTCTAGGTATTCCCTCCATCCCGGGACAGCTATATCATGACTTGAGGTAGCACCACTGGTGGTGTGGGATAAATAGGGATATCTCAGATTTGTGTCTAGGTGCATGAACTGTCAACAGGTGAATTTGAGCACCAAAGTCCAGGTGGTTTGACTCAGAGGCTACCCATTCTAGAGTGGAAATAGGAGCGGATAGCTATGGACTTCATGGTAGTCATGCCACGTACTTTGTGGAGATTTGATGCTATTTAGGTCATCCTGGATAGGTTGATGAAGTCTGCTCACTTTGTACCAATTCAGACTTCCTACAGTTCTGAGAGGTTTGCCCAGATCTACATCTGTGAGATTGTGCGTCTGTATGGGGTGCCAATTTCTATCATTTTTTATTATGGTACACAATTTACTTCATGTTTTTGGAGGTCTATTCAGAGAGAGTTGGGTACCATAGTTGAGTTTAGCACTACTTTTTATCCACAGACTGATGGTCAGTCAAAGCGCACTATTTAGGTTCTGGAGGATATGTTGTGGGCTTGTGTTATTGATTTCGAGGGTCAATGGGACTAGTTTTTAGCCTTGGCAGAGTTTGTATATAATAATAGTTACTATTCCAGTATTCAGATAGCTCTGTTCGAGGCTTTGTATAGCAGGCAGTGTAGATCTCTTGTGGGTTAGTTTGATGCCTTTAAGGTTAGGTCATGGGGTACCAAATTACTTCGTGATTCTATAGATAGGGTTTGGGTCATTCAGGAGAGAATTCGCACTGCCCAGAGTAGGCAGAAGAGTTACGCTGATGGAAGGGTTTGAGACTTAGAGTTTATGGTTGGTTATCGTATGTTCTATAGAGTGTCACCCATGAAGGGCGTGATGAGGTTTGGTAGGAGGGTAAGCTCAGTCCTAGGTTCATTGGGACATTTGAGATCCTTCATTGTATTAGAGAGGTTTCTTATGAGTTAGCCCAACCTCCTGCTCTTTCCAGTGTTCATCCAGTTTTCCATATTTCTATGTTGCGATGATATGTTCCAGATGAGTCTCACATGCTTTAGTGGGATTCAGTTCAATTGGATGAGACTCTAGCCTTTGAGGAGGAGCCTGTTGATATTTTGGACAGACAGGTTAGGAAGTTAAGATTCAAGGAGATTCCCTCAGTTAAGGGTCAGTGGTGGCATCATCCTGTTGAAAAGGCTATTTGGGAGATCGAGACCGACATGCAGACCCGCTATCCTCACCTTTTTGAGGCTTTAAGTACCTTCTTTTCTTTAACTTTTAAGGACAAAAGTTCTTTTAGTAGTGGATGCTATAATGACCCTCTAGGTCATTTCCTTGTTTTTCATGCTTTTTCCACATTTCGAGCTTTCCCACATGGCTACAGGCTATTTATGACTTGCCGGGACTGACAGTTCCTGGGCTATTCATTTGTATTTTAATGTCAATTCCCTATTTTGCAACTTTTAAGGCTGGTAGAATTGACTTTGGTCAACATTCAGAGAAGATGGCCTTGGATAGAAATTCCATCAGTATTGTTAGCTCTATAACGTCGACTTTGGGCTAGAGGACCTTTGGTTTGGGTCCTGAAGCTTTTGAACTCATTTTGGGTTATTGGGTTCCTTTTTGGTTAAAGTTGGTTTTTGGGCAGGGGGTCCACTTTTCTTCAAAATGATCTCTGTTGGAAGTTTCATCAATTGCGTTGAATCTAGAATGCCATTTTTGGTAATGTAGCATACCTAGTTTGTGTTCATGGGGTTCTGAATGAATCCCGAGGGTGTGGTCGGAGAATTTTAATGTGTGTTGTTGCAGCTGGTATCTGGTGTGACACGCCTGCGTGTCACGGGGTGCACCTACATTGCCTTCCCTGAAGTCACCAGTCGTACCTGCGGCCCTGGATGACGTCGACAGGGGATGGCCATGTGCTCATTTTACCACAACTGCAGTACTGCCCCTGCGGCGTGTTCACCGCACCTGTGAGGGTTAGGGGTTTGGTTGACCACCACCCCTGTGGTGGTCTGGGCACAATGGCAATGTCGCACCTGCGTTAATATGACCGCAGGTGCGTCGATCGCTGGTAGTTAGATGAGCTTCTTCTTCTTCATTTCATATCATTTCCAACAAACTTTTCTCCATTGATAGAGCTCGACTAAGGAGAGAAATCACCAACTCTCATCGATTCTATGTCCTATTGAGGTAATTCTCTTCCTCTCTTCGTTCTAGTTATTATCCTAGCATTGTTTCCGCGTTACTTCCATAAAATTGATCCAAATTGCATGCAAATTCTTGATCAAAGTGGACCTTGGGGCTATTTTGGGCCCTCAAATGAGTCTCATTCGCGCTCAAATTTTTGGCATGGGTTTATTAATCCGCTGCAAATACAATTGTGAATTTTGTTTTCTGTTTAGTTGCACGAGCCTCGAGGGTCATTTTTTGACCCAATTTCTGGCCCAAATATATGTATAACAATATGGATTTCATTCTTCTCATCTTGATACCTAGATTATGTTCTTGATAGCATGGCAGCATTCCGAGGCTGTTCGTAAGGGGAAGGCACACGAGTGACAGTTAGTGCTTGCAGTTTATTCTCGAGGTAGGTTACGGTTTACTCATTTTAGACTTGGCTTAGTTAGATTTTATATGTTATGAGTTGCATGAATGTTAGGCTAGGTTTAGGTTAGAATTAGGCTTAAATCCTGTTTTCTACTCTCTTTGGCCATCTTCGGGAGTATAGAATAGTATTACCATGTTTATCCTTAGTATAGGAGCTTGTAGAATTGGTGTAGCTAGCCTAGAATCCTTAGAATGATTTAGGGAGGTTTTAAAGGCAGAGTAAGTGCTTTTACTTGTTTTTCCATCTTATTTCTATTTTTTGCTCGCTTATTACCGTATTTGTATATATGTGGTCCCGAGGCCATAGCGTGGATCGGACAGAGTTCCAGGTCAGTTATCTTGTTTGGAGGGTGTTTTACCCTAGTTTATTTGGTATTCTCTGAATTTGGTATCATAACTCATATTGCATTGCATGGAAAATAGGTTGGAAATGATGGAAATATGAGATTTTTTGTTCAAACATGAGATTTTTACTTAACCACTGGTTTTCGAAACAAAAGAAAGTACCACTATTTATGTCGGTCCAAGGGACATTTCTGGACATTTTTTCTATTTTACGTTCCTGTTGATGAGTCCGAGGCACAATTTTGGGTGGCTCGAGGAGCATATATCTAGGTTTTACTTTTATGCATATGTTGATAAGCTCGAGGTTACATTCTGGGGGCCCAGGGTACCAGATACCGAGTTTATTACTTTCTGTATTGACCATAGATCGCATTATATCATCTTATGATGCATTGCATTACATTGCATATGTGTACTTAGAGTGCTTTTGCCTTTATTATCATTATTATCTTCATCTTCAGTTTAGATAGTTCTGTTTTCTGTTGATAACTAGATTTAGGTGGATCCCTGTAGTTATTTTACTTTCTTAGGCCTTATAATACATATTATCTTTCAAATCTCAGTCGGCCTATAATGCTCATTGAGTACCCATTATTTTGGTACTCATACTACACTCTGCATCTTTTTTTTGATGCAACACCTAGTACGAGCCACCCTCATTGACCTTCCAGTCGTTCGTGGCCAGTTGCTCTTCTGATCATGGTGAGCTCCTGGCATTTGAAGATCTTTTACTGCTTTTCATCTACATTTTTATCTATATTTTGTATTTTGGATAGAGAGGACTTGTTGTATAGCTATTCCGTACTTTAGATGCTCTTGTACTAGTGATACCAGGTCCAGGGTTGGTTCTTGTATATTGTCTTCTCGGTCACTTTGGGGCCATTCTTATATATTTATTATTGTTGGTGTGTATATACGTTGTTATCCCCCCTTCTTGTATGATTATTCCATATTTTATTATTTAAATTATATTACTATATTTCTGCATTATTGAGTTAGCTTGCCTACCGAGGGTTATGTAGGCACCATCACAGCCCATTTTCTGGTCATGACACTTGATTCATAAACATAGATGAAACTGAAACATATTTGTGGGGAAGAACAAGGTTCCCACACTGAAGATTAGTCTTACATACCTTAGAGATTGAAGAATCTTGGAGGAAAACTGCTGAATTTCCTTCTCTAGAGCTTTGGGGAGGAGTTCTTGAAACCTTTGGGGTTCTAAGAGAGGAGAGGATCTTGTACGATGATTTATCTAAGTGTTTCTGAGTTTAGAAATGGTTTTATGTCGTGGGGTGAATATCATAAAAGGTTGGGATGAAAACACCCTTAATGAAACAAAGTAGGAAAATTTCCCATTAGGACACCCTCCAATGCGTTGCACTGCCTATAGCATTGGCAGAGTAGTGCGTCATAGATCCCATAAAATTGAGAGGGTCAAATTTTGTCTCTCTAAAATTCAGAGACATGTGTGGCGCTTTGTCTATTGCATTGCCCCAAATGGCTCCTTGGCCTGGTACTTGTTCAAAATTTTATCTAAGTCCCATAACTCATTTTGATTGGTTTCTGATTGATCTACAGGTCAAGTAACTTTATTTATAAGCTCTAATACGCATATGGGATGACTTAAGTAAGTTACAAGATGTGAGGTGTTACACACATAGTCGCGTAGACAGCCATACGTAGCCCATAATTATCTATAAACTATGACTTGGTGTGGTAGAAAAAAATAGAGAAAAATAAAGTTGTAAAACAGAATAAAAAGTACCACACTAGAGTCAATGTAAGCAAATAAAATAAAAAAGAATAAAAAGTTGAAAAGGTGAATAAAGTGTAGGGTTCCAGGAAGGCATAGTCACTATTTCTCAAATATGTATCTTACCCATACCAAATTCTATAATAAAAGCTAACAAAAGTCCTTATGTCATCTCGACCGAGCATTCCAAAGGTAGTGACAGTAGAAAAGGCAAGCTTATTGTATCTGCATGTGTAGCATATGAGTTCTTTGTGAGTGTTGAGTGTTTTCTCTTCTCCTTAGTCTTTTTGTCTCTTTTTTTCATTATATATATATATATATGTGTGTGTGTGTGTGTATGAGTTGTCTTGGGAAATTTCTTTGATCTATGTGAGGGCGTTGGGATTAAAATAGCTGAATAACTTAACTTTCTGAACTTAGTCTCTTGTATCCATTGTACAACTACTAGAGCATAATGTCACAAATTGAGGATTCATTGTTAGCTTTTCAAATTGGAGTTTAGTCAATTTGTTTAAAAATCATAAATTTGAGGGGTCAAGCATATTTTGAAAGTGAATAGCTATAGCAACTTACTAAAATCATTTCAATACAACTTACTTTGTTGTGACAATACTTAGTGCAGTAGAGTGTCTTGTGTTACTTACTTGAGGACAAACAAAGTCTTTAAGTTGGAGGTGTTGATGTGCCTTGAAATTAGGGCACATAAATGCCTTTTACTTGATTTTTATATGTCCTTTTGCATTGTCTATGTATTTTTAATGTTATAATGTATTTTTATAGGTATTAGAAGTCAAAAGGGCCAAAAGAAGGAAAAGCTGAGAAACTGCCAGAAAGAGGCATCCACAATATAGGTTTGAAGCCTCAATTATCACTATTCTTTTCACCTTTTCACCCCCAACTTAGGTTGTTTAGGTCTCATACTTCATTATCAGTGTCAAGGAGAGACATGTTTAAAAACAGGATTATTTTTCTACAAGGGTTTTGGGTTTGAGTTACAGCAAGCTAATAAATAGGTTAAAAGCTCAAAATAGGTGACTAGGGATATTATTTAACATTTGGAAGGCTCATATAGGGTAAACTGACTTTTGTTCTACAAAGAAGGCCTAAATTCATCTCTACAACTAAGCTATCCTCATATATGTGACATGACTAACTAGGCATGTTCTAGATTGAATGCATAAACATATAAACAACAGCTAAGTACTTACACAAACATGGCATTAGACTTTTTTTAGCTTTCATTTTAACTACCAAACTAGTTACTCTAAGAATTTAGATATTTTCAGTGTCACAAAAAGAAAAATACATGTCAATAGATACAAGGAGTTCATACAAGTATTTTTCGGAAGGGTCTATTTTTACAACAAAAACAAGTTTTATTCCATAAGCAAATGAACTACCACTAGATAACTCAAACCTACTCTATTTACTTAAACCAAAATAAGACATATTCCCTTAAGAAAGCTACCTACCAATCTATTATTGGAAAAAATATTATTCTAAGACTCAATTATACCTAAATATTGCTTGATTTAGCATAAAAATAAACTCTTGAAATAGAATCATGGATAAAAATCTGAGAGGTGACTCAACTAGGACTAACATGTAATGCAATACTCAGACTTAATAGGCAACAAACAAATAACAAGAAACCACCCTAACTCAAAACTTAATAGGCAACAACCAAACAACAAGAAACCACCCTAACTCAAAAATATGTAGTGTCCTCAATGCATTATCAAACATATAAGCAAATATGGTTAGGATTCCTTGGCGTATAGAAAATACACATTGCTATCTACGAAGCAATCTATTATCCGTGGATAGGAGCTGCTACCAAATTTTAGTATGTTCTGCTTTAGATTCCAAAATTCATCTACCTACACTATCTAATTCCTGCACTACAGTAACAACTCAAAAAATAATCTACAAAAAGAAGAAATTTGAGTTACCTTCTAATTAGCATCTGATTTAACATCACGACATGATACAGGTCAGCAATATCACTTTTCTCTTCACTTGGAGGATATAAACTAGTCCCCTAACTTGGACTTAAGTTTATGACCCTGAGTCATGGGAGGTGGTACTCAGATGAACAGGCCAGGTGGTGTTCTTTTACCTTACACCGTATGGATTTTGAATGTGGGATGTCATTTTTTATTTTTCAGCTCTCCGATTGTAGGAAGTAAGGCTCATATCTTTTCTCTTTGCACTACTATATAGATTTATGTGGAATAATTTGTATATCACCATACAAATCCAACAAAGAAAAATGTTTGGAATGGGATACCATAGTTCAACATGAAAAGTTTTTTCTGATTTTGACATCCTTAACTTCCCCTACTTTGACTACTTCTTTACTTTCACAACTTTCATTGTGATCATAAAGAAGCCTTGATTCGCCCACTGTGCTTTCAATTTCATACTAGGTATAAGCCCCATGACAACTAAGGGACTGGCTACTTTCGATGAATCATTCATTCTTTTTATAGACTCACACCTTTCGAAGATGGATTGACAGACGCAATTTTTCTCTGTCTCCACAACAACTTCTTTCTCCCAAAACGTCTGGATTATTCTTGGATGCCTTCAAATCTAAAATATTTTTCTTCACTTGTCATGTTATTGTACATGTCAAACTCAGAAAGATAACTCACAACTTGGTTAGGGTTAGTAGAGGAGAGGCAAAAATAATTTGACAGTTATCCCAATGTCCATCTTGACAACCATATAAACAGAAATTATAAGGTAGAGGTATTGTATCCTCTCTCTTCTGAGAAGGTCTGCACATTCTTGTCAATATTAAAGTCCTACACTGTATGAACATGGGTCATAAATATATGGATTGCAACCCTCAAAGTAGTTTCTATTCCATGATGTCATTCAAACCACATAAAATAAAAATAAAAAAATAAAAATCTTGATGCAAAAATATTCACAAATTTAGACCAAAGCAAGTTAGCTTTCTTCCGTACTAACTAAAAAATGCCAATTATTCCTCGACAATAGTGCCACAATTTGATACGCTCAAGATTATACCTTAAGATGATGTACCACGATCATATGCAAATATAGTAATCCAAACAAGATTGGGATCAAATCCCATAGAGAATAATATAAGGACGTTTAGTTTAGTCTAGAATTATCACCAACTTTACAGTTCTAGACAAATGAAAAATAGGTTAAAGATATGATAAAACTAGTTTGTAACCTAGAAAGTAAGTAAGTTGATCAATGGCCACAAGCAAAAATACTCAGGAACACATGCTCAAGTAGTAATTCATTGCATGTCAAGATTTTATAAATAATGGTTAAGTATCTAAATTATGCACTCAATCCCTAAACCACCACTCAATCTTTTCTAAGAGTTGATCGGTTTATCTCAGTATGACTTTTCCTAATCTATATAAGTTAAATAAAAGCAATCGATAATGTGCCAAACAAATTTTATTATTCCTAATGAGAATTTATTAGATGAGAGTTAGCACCCCAAATTTTTGTTAACTAATCTTTCTAACCATAAGCTTTCTTTCCCAAGCTTAACTTAAAGTATATATGTGGGTCCTAGAGTTAGCTATTTGATACGCCTAAATTACACATCCAAAAAAAATATAAAGTGATTACTATCAAATATAGAACACAATCGAGAGTTTGGACCGAATCCCATAGAGAATATATAGATAAATATGTAGTAGTGATTATCCGACTAGTAGTCTTTATTTCTAGGGGGATTTAACATGAAAATTAAAAGTATCAAAGATTTGTAGTATTCAGTAACCAATTGTATGCGAACTTATTGTTGTTGTATTCAAATTTTGAGAAGAATCTAGGACTGTGTTCCCCATAATCTTATAACTTAGAAGGTCTAGGTTATTAGTGATCTATCCCAGTGATATCTATGCAAAACTAACGATTATAATTCAACTAAAGTCTTTCGACCCAAATATATGAATTTTACATGAAACCCTTTTAGACTTCAAGTGTTTAAGTATTAAGATTCATTATTAATTTCAGATAATTTTCCTCATGAGAGCTCAAATTATTAGATGAGGGTTAGAAACTTTAAATCTCTATTATTAATGTCTTTTCCTAACCTTTACTTATTTTACTAAGCAAGTCAAGATTTATGGTGAGTTCTAACGTTTTCAACTACTTAATAGCAACCAAAGCAAAATGATTAACAATACATGCAGTTTCACCGTTCAAGAATCACTATTTTGTTCAACCTACGTTCGTTATTCTATTATGATTCTCACAATCCTAGTTATGAATTTTAGATACGCATGCTTGCAAGAAACATATCAAAAGACATAGAAGAATTCATAATAATAAACTTACAAGAGAAAAGTAGTCAAAACCAAATTGTATTATCCAAGTAATAATTCAAAGTAGTATCAAAATAACCAAGAATCAAGAACAAAGATGAATGTATATTCTTAGCTCCAAAACAAGTGCAGCAGATCAAATATAATGAGCAATGTCTAAAAGAAACCCTAATAAATTATTTATAGACATAAAATCCTATCCTAAACAAACTAGGAAAAGTTGGTTGCATCAGCACTCTACGGTCCATTCTGAATAATTACGGTCCGTAGTCTTGGAGAGTCAACCATTTTTCTGCTCAGTCAAGCCTAGAACTACAATTCTTGATGGGTTAGTCTATGATCCGTTCTTTGGGAAAATGGTCCATAAACTTGAATCGTAGTCTTGAGACCAAAATTACATCCTAGGATATCCTTTTTCCAATAGACAGGACGATCCGTTCATCGCAATAACGGGCCATCAAACAAGCCATATTTTCTTCTTCAATTTGTCAAGTTGCAGGGCCCCTTTTATGATCAATAGAATGGTTCATTCTTTGTAACTACGAGCCGTCAAAAGAGTTATATTTTTCACTTGAAATTATCACTCCTCTGAAAATGTTTTATGATCAAAAAGACACTTCGTAGTTTAGAACTATGGCCCATACTTCTTTACTATAGATCAATACTTCTTAGTCAATTTTAGCCCAAAACTCTAACTTTTGCTCACGAACCTCATTTTCCTACACAAAAACCATCATATCTAACAAAAATATACTCAATGACTAATAAAATCCTTAGTTAAAAGCATCAAAAATGCCGTAAATTTCTTAAACATCACTATTCCATTTGGAAATATTCAAGAACAAGACTAATTAAATAAATCAAAAACTCACTTAATTATGAATAAGCATCATGCAATATATAAGCATAATAAGAGTTGTAGTCAAAACTAGAAAACTTATAAAAAAGATTCAAGTTTTAGAATACAAATCCACTATAAAGATAAACAATATCTAAAGCAAAAGAGAGAGAAATATTACAATCAATCCATGTGGTTGTGTAGAACTCATTCTTCCAGACTTTTGTTTTTTTGCTAGTTTTGGCCCCCTAATGCTACAAACGTGTACTAGTCTAAATCTGCCAAAGATTTTTTTCCCAAGAAGTTGGGTCACCTTGTATAGACGTGGAATCCTTCTCCTATTGGAATCAAATTTGAAATCCTAAGACAATAAAAACTACCCACCAACACTATTTACAGACCTATCCATGGACCATACATTGATCTATGGTCCATGGATTCTCTTAACTCTGTCATAGTTTTCAGCCTTAGGGTTTATGGTCCTATACCATGGTTTGATCCATGGACCATACACTAATCCATAGTCAGTATGTTCAGCTATAAATTTTCTCGCCAACTAGACTTCACCAAATGTATGGACCGTGAATGTGAAATATGATTCATAATTTTCCCATAAGTTGATTATCTAGAAAACACATTTTTGCATCATCTATGAATATTTCAATGATGGGATCTACATGTCATATTTCAATCCATGACTGCGGATGCCTTTTTTTGGGTAATTTATAAGTTTTTTCTCCTTTTGGCCCATTTTACTTCCAATACCTATAAAATAACATTATAATATTAAAACACACATAAAAACATGTAAAAAAGACATATAAAACTCAACTAAAAAATGTCATATTTGCCTTAATTTTAAGCCACATCAAACACACTCGAAATCTGCTTGTGAACACAAAAAAGGTTATAGTCTTTATCAATGCATAGGTATTAGGATCATTAGGGACTTCAAAAGGTTTTGTAGTGAATTATAAATTGTGTGACTCAATATACAATAATATACCTTTAACATCATGTCATAAACCTTAGAATAGATAATGAAACCTTTTGAGATATTATGAAAATATTTGAGGAAAAAATCAAAAACTTTATCTATGTAAATGGGTAGTTGATAAGTTGGTATTTCATCAACTATTTATTTCTTTTAGAATAAATTATTGTCTTCATTCTCATGCTTTTAAGTGATTTTTATGTTATAATCCTTATATGTGCAGGCATTCAAGATGTAAGATGATAATCAGGGATTTTGAACTAAAAGAGACCAAGAAACAATGATTAGAATCAAACTAATGATCAAAGAAAGAAAAATTAGCTGAGTTAAAAGGTGTGTTGGCTGCAGAGGTTCTTGCGTAGTGGCACAACAACCTGTGCGGAGAACAAAAAGAAGGAAGAAGGAGAAATTAAATTATGGATCAAGATTATTGGGTGTGCAGAGTGCACAAGCCATGTGCGGACACACACGTCTCCGCACACACTAACAAGTAAACTAAAGCAGAAAATGAGTTATGCTCTCCATGAGTGGACCACAAACCACATTGTGTTATGGGTATGCAGTTGCACACCATCATCATGGGGGCAATTTTATCTGTAAGTTTCAGCTGATTTTAGGAACTTTAAAATAGAACTTTTAACTTATTATAAGTGTCTTCCTATCATGACCCAATTTTTCGGTCATGATGGCACGTACAACCTCCTACTAGGCAAACCAATCTCCGTAGTTCAAAATGGTTAATAATAGGCTACCAGCTAACAGTTAAGCTAGAGAAACGATATAATCAAGTGGAAGCAAAGGAACAAGATGAAAAGATAGATAACAGGAATATATATACACATGCAGAAGCTAAAAAAAACCCCAAACCTGGTATCATAGTATAGAGACGGATCTACATAAAAGGAGTATAAAGGATCCAAAATAATATATACACAGATGTCTCCGAGTAGTAATAGAGTACATGATACAGAAGATAAACTAAAGCTAAGCTCCAGTTACCAAGAGCTCACCCTTAGTCTGGATAGTCCAAAAGATCTCCAAGCATGAATCCCAATGATCTAGTGGCAATGGCCCATACTAGAATCTGCACCAGAAGATGCAGAGTGTAGTATTCGCACCAATTGCAAAGAAATAGGTACCCAGTAGGTATCATAGACCGACTGGGCACATATACGATAAAAAAGCAGTAACGGACAGAATAAAAGCAAATAGTCACTGACATCAACGAAGAAGTACAAAGAAACTAGCCTAGAGGGAAGACAACAGATTACAACATACAATGCTAGAAAGTAGAATATATACAACAGGCAGAGGTGAAAGTAAGAACTAACGCACCTGGAATCCTTGCAATATATAAAAGGTTTTAGAAAAGTAAGTGGTATGCCGGTAACCTCAATGAATAGAAAAGAAGAATAACGGTAATCATGCTTGAAAACAAGATGCAATAGCAATATAAGCATGTTAATCTCAAGTCAAGAACTATCCACCGGAAGCCAAGTATAACCTTATCAAATGCAATGATGTAAGTAGCCATAATAGGGAAAAATATCATGAGTTAATAAAATAAGTCTACCTACAGTCCCACGGGCGCCCATACACCCGAGAAACACAATCAAGAGAAGACAAACCCTCTGGCATCCCATACTACTAGAGCGTACACTCAGCAACCAGCAAACAAGGGTGGAACCTCACACAAATGATGATATGATGAACTAGATGTGATAGTAGTAATGTATGTTGCCTGCTTTCGGCATCCTATGAGGCCCAGAAGACAGGATCCATGGAAGGTCACACCCGTATGCCTCTACTACACCGTATACCATTCCTCTAGCACTCTCAGCATGTAGCCCCTGGTCCAGAACGGAAAGGTCCATGGAGGCCCTCGACCAACATACTAGATGCTCCACAATCTCAAAAATTCCCAAGTAAAGCTTCCCAGAGGTATCCGGGTCTAAATTAGTAAATAAAATGGTTCTAGTACACAGCCCACTCTGATACCAAGCTTTTACGATCCAATTTCTCAGTCATGATGGCACCTATAACCCCTTAGTAGGTGAACCAATCCCCGTAGCCCAGAATGATAAGTAACGGGCTACCATCTAACATTTAAACGGAAGAAATGATAAAATCAAGCGAAATCAAAGGAACAAGATGAAAAGATAGATAACAGGAATATATATACATATGTGGAATATAAACCAAACCCCAAAACCTGGTATCATAGTGTAGAGTCAGAACTACATATAAGGAGTACGAAGAATCCAAAATAAAATGTTGTGTCTCTGAGTAGTAACAGAGTACATGATACATAAGATAAACTAAAGCTAAGCTCTGGTCGCTAAGAGTTCACCCTTAGTCTGGGTAGTCCAAAAGATCTCCAAGCATGAGTCCCAATGATCTAGCAGCGATGACCCACACTAGGATCTGCACCAGAAGATGTAGAGTGTAGTATGAGCACCAATTGCAAGGTAACCAGTACCCAGTAGGTATCATAGGCCGACTGAGCACATATAAGATAAAAGAGCAGTAACAGACAGAATAGAAGCAAATAGTTGCCGATATCAACAAAGAAGTACACAGAAACTAGCCCAGAGGGAAGACAACATATTACAACATACAAGGCTAGCAAGTAGAATATATACAATAGGCACAGGTGAAAGTACGAAATGATGCACTTGGGATCCTTGCAACAACAGTATATAGAAAAGTAGGTAGTATACCGGTAACCTCAATGAATAGAGAAGAAGAATAACGGTATGTGTGCTTGAAAACAAGATGCAATAGCAATATAAGCATGTTAATCTCAAGTCAAGAACTATCCACTGGAAGCCAAGTATAACCTTATCTAATCCAATGACTTAAGTAACCATAATAGGGACAAATATCACAAGTTAATAAAATAAATCTACCTACAGTCCCACGGGCGCCCATAAAACTGAGGAACACAAGCAAGAGAAGACAAACCCTTCGGCATCCTATACTACCAGAGCATACACTCAGTAACCAACAAATAAAGGGTGGAACCTCACACAAATGATGATATGATGAACTAGATGTGATAGTAGTAATGTATGTTACCTTCTTCCAGTGTCCTATAAGGCCCAGAAGACAGGATACATAGAAGGTCACACCTGTATACCTCTACTACACCATATACCCTTCCTCTGGCACTCTCAGCACGTAGCCCCTAGTCCAAAATGGAGAGGTCCATGGAGGCCCCCGACCAACATACTAGATGCCCTACAATCTCGAAAATCCCTAAGTAAAGCTACCCAGAGGGTATTGGGGTCTAAATTAGTAAATCAAATGGTTCTAGCGCACGGCCCGATCTAATACCAATCTGTCATGACCTGATTTCTCAGTAATGATGGCACCTATAACCCCTCAGAAGGTGAACCAATCCCCATATCCTAGAATGGTTAGTAATGGGCTACCATCTAACAGTTAAGCAGAAGAAATAATATAATCAAGCAGAAGCAAAGGAATAAGATGAAAAGATAGATAACAAGAATATATATACATATGCGAAAGTTAAACCAAACCCCAAAACCTGGTATCATAGTATAGAGCTGGAAATACATATAAGGAGTATGAAGAATCCAAAATGAAATATACACAACTGTCTATGAGTAGTAACATAGTACAAGATACAAAAGATAAACTAAAGCTAATCTCCGGTCGCCAAGAGCTCACCCTCAGTATGAATAGTCCAAAAGATCTCCCAGCATGAATCCCAACGATATACCGGCGATGGCCCATACTAGGATCTGCACCAGAAGATGCAGAGTGTAGTATAAGAACCAATTGCAAAGCAATTGATACCCAGTAGGTATCATAGACTGACTGGGCACATATAAGATAAAAGAGCAGTAACAGATAGAATAGAAGCAAATAGTTTCCCACATCAATGAAGAAGTACAAAGAAACTAGCCTAGAGGAAAGACAGCAGATTATAACATACAAGGCAAGCAAGTAGAATATATACAACAGGCACAGGTGAAAATAAGAAATGACTCACCTGGGATCCTTTCAACAACAGTATATATACGAGATTTTCAAAAAGTAGGCAGTATACTGGTAACCTTAATGAATAGAGAAGAAGAATAATGGTAATCATGCTTGAAAACAAGATGCAATAGAAATATAAGCATGTTAATCTCAAGTCAAGAACTATCCACCAGAAGCTAAGTATAACCTTATCAAATCCAATGATGTAAGTAACCATAATAGGGAAAAATATCATGAGTTAATAAAATAAGTCTACCTACAGTCCCACGGGTTCCCATACACCCAAGGAACACAAGCAAGAGAAGACAAATCCTCCGGCATCCCATACTATCGGTGCGTACACTCAGCAACCAGCAAACAAGGGAGGAACCTTGCCCAAATAAAGATATGATGAACTAGATGTGATAGTAGTAACATATATTACCTGCTTCTGGCATCCTATAAGGCCCAGAATACAGGATCCATAGAAGGTCACACCCGTATATCTCTACTACACTGTATACCCTCCATCCGGCACTCTCAGCATGCAGCCCCTAGTCCAAAATGGAAAGGTCCATGATGTCCCCCGAACAACATACTAGATACTCCACAATCTCAAAAATCCCCAAGTAAAGCTGCCCAGAGGGTATCTGGGTCTAAATTAGTAAATCAAATGGTTCTAGCGCACGGCTCCAGACTTTGAGAGATCATCAGATTTATGCTAAGTTCTCAAAGTGCGAGTTTTGTCTTGAGTCAGTTGCATTCCTAGGACATGTGGTGTCTTAGGATGGTATTAGAGTAGATCCGAGTAAGATTTCAGCGGTCCGTGATTGGTCTAGACCTACTACTCCTACTGATGTCCTTAGCTTTGTTGGGTTAGCCGGGTACGTGCTTCTTCCTTTCACCTGTGATTGTATATGCATCGAGGTAGCTGAAGGTTCAAGAGTGCAACTACCCCACCCATGACTTGGAGTTGGTAGCGGTAGACTTCACGCTAAAGATCCAGAGGCACTACTTATATGGAGTTTATTGTGAGATATTCACCGATCACCGTAGTCTTCAGTACATTACGAGTCAGCGAGAGTTAAACTCGAGGTAGAGGAGATGGATTGAGTTGCTGAAGGATTACGATTTCACTATTCTGTACCATTTGGGCAACGCAAATGTGGTAGGGGATGCCTTGAGTTAGAAGGCAGTGAGTATGGGCAGCCTAGCTTCACTTTCATCTTCTGACCATTCATTGGCCTTGGACATTCAGTCCTTAGATAACTATTTGGTTAGGCTTGACTTGTCAGATCGTAGAAGGGTTCTTAACAGTATTGAGGTTCGTTCTACTCTAGTTGATCAGCTTAAGAGCCGATAGTTCGAGGATCAAAGTTTGTGTGACCTTCGTGATCAGGTAGCTTAGGGTGAGGCTAGCCAAGCTATGTTGGGTTCTAATGGTATTCATAGGGTCGACAGTCGCCTTTGTGTTCCGAGGGTTAGAGATCTAGTTCAGTTGATACTTCATGAAGCCGATCTAGTTCAGTTGATACTTCATGAGGCGCATTGTTCTAGATACTCCATTCATCCTAGTGCGGCAAAGATATATAGAGACTTGAGACAACTTTACTGGTGGAGTGGTATGAAGAAAGATATAGCAGAGTTTGTGTCTTGGTGCTTGAACTGTTAGCAGGTAAAGTTCGAGCACATGAGACCTGGTGGTTTGATGAAGCAACTCTCCATTCCTGAGTGGAAGTGGGAAGGGATTACTATAGATTTCATGGTTGGTTTGCCTTGTACCTCCATGGGTTTTGATTCCATTTGGGTGGTTGTGGATCGGCTGACTAAGTCAGCCCATTTCTTGCTGGTTCAGACTTCTTACAGTGCCGAGAGGTTAGCTCAAATCTATATTTGTGAGGTTTTTTATTTGCATGGGGTCCCAGCTTCTATCATTTCAGACTACGGCACTCAGTTCACATCTCAGTTTTGGAGAGCTATTCAGCGAGATTTAGGTACAGAGGTTCAGTTTAGTACTTCTTTCCACCCTCAGACAAATGGCTAGTCCGAGAGGACCATCCAAGTCCTAGAGGACAAACTTCGAGCCTGCGTTCTTGATTTTGGAGGTTCTTGGGATCAGTTTGTGCCTTTGGCTGAGTTTGCATATAATAATAGCTTCCATTCTAGCATTGTCATGGCACCCTTTGAGGCATTGTATGGTAGGCGTTGCAGATCGTCGGTTGGTTGGTTTGACGGTTTAGAGTCTAGGCCACAAAGTACTGATTTACTTTGCGACTCCTTAGACAGAGTTAGGGTGATTTAGGATAGACTTTGAGCTGCTCAGAGTAGGCCGAAGAGTTATGCTGATCATAGACTTCGTGCCTTGGAGTTTAGCATTGGTGATTTAGTATTCCTCCGTGTGTTGCCCATAAAGGGCGTGATGAGATTTGGTTGGCGGGGCAAGCTTAGCCCCAGGTATATTGGGTCATCTGAGATCCTCCAGAAAGTTGGTAGTGTTGCCTATATGTTAGCTTTGCCTCTGATGTCTTTATCTATACACCCAGTTTTTCATGTCTCGATATTGCACCGGTATGTTCCAAATGAGTCTCATGTGTTGCATTAGGATTCAATCTAGTTAGATGAGAGTTTATACTTTGTTGAGGAGCCGTTAGCTATTCTTGCCAGAGATATCAGGAGGTTGAGATCTAGGGAGATTCCGATTGTGAAAGTTCAGTAGAGGCATCATCCAGTCAAGGAGGCTGCCTGGGTGACTGAGAGATATATGCGGGCCCAGAATCCGCAGCTGTTTGAGCCTTCAGGTACCTCTTTCTTCTTTACTTTCAAGGACGAAAGTCCTTTTTAGTAGTGGATGATGTAATGACCCTTCAGGTCATTTTTGCATTTACGCCTTTTTTGTATTTCTAGAGCTTTCTTGTAGCGGCCCCAAGTCATTTATGACTTGCTGGGACCGGTGGTTCAGTGCCCTGGCCATTCGTTTGGTCATTTTGGTCGTTTGCCTGTTTTAGATCCTTAACTTAGAATATCATTGACTTTAGTCAATATTCTTGGTAAACATGCTCGAAATAGAATTCCGACAGTTTCGTTAGCTCTAGAGCATGTATTTTGGTCTAGATGGACCCTGGGTCAAGTTCTGAGAGCTTTCGGTTTAGTTTTGTCTTGGTTTTTGTGTTTTAACCAAGTTGAACTTGATGTTTGACTTTGGTCAATATTCGGAGAAGACGGTCTCAGATGGAAATTCCGTCTATGCTATTAGCTCCGGAATGTCGACTTTGGGCTAGGAGAACCTTTGGTTCGGGTCCAGGGACTTCCGAACTGGTTTTGGGGTATTGAGTTCCGAGTTAGTTTTGGGCATGGGGCCCACATTTCGTTAAAACGATCTCCTTTAGTAAATTCGTTGATTCCATTGAGTCTGCAATGTCATTTTCACTCAAATAGCTCTATTGGTTTATGAGTATAGGGTTCCGATTGTGCTCGGAATGTCCCGTAGAAGTTTAGAAAATTGCAGATTTTTCTGTTGCGGGCCAGTTTTAAATAGTTGTTGGCAACTTTATTTTCAGCTTTTGCTCTCATCTTCCCAACTTGTTTTCTTTACCATTTTTACACCAAATTCCTTCAAATCTTCACCTGCTCTTGCCCATAACTTGGAGAACTAATTGTTGTTGATCCGGGTGTGTTTCTTGGCCTCGTGAATAGGTAAAATCTCTTGTTAACTTCCGTTAATTTCCACAAATTTCATTCATTAAATTCTTGTTTTTCACGATTTTCAGCTTATTTCTTTCACTTTTTCAACTCCAACTTCATTTTTCTCAACTCTAATTACTCAAGAACAGTGTGGGCTCGTGGAAATTTTCCAAATTATCGTTAATCTCGCTCCTTTATCATTGGTTAGCCTCTTCTTCTTCAAGTCTTGTTCTTCTCTTCAAGCTCAAAAACCTCCATGGTTGAGGCTCTTACAAGCTTGATTTTTCTTGGGTTAAAGCTACGTTGGATAGCTTGATCGTGGTAGCTGTAGTTCTGGTCCGTGGTCGATTCTTGCTTCCAAATTGGTATGTTTCTGCCCTTTAAAATCGTAATTTCCACTTTTGTTCTCATGAATTAGTAGTACTTCGGGGCTGTTTTGAGCCCCGAAACAAACTCCGTTTGTGCTCAAATTTTGAGCATGGGTTCCTAAATTCACCGCGGACATAATCGTGAATTTTATTTTATGTTTTGTTTCACGGGCCCCGTGGGTCATTTTTTGACCCAATTTTATGTATAGCAATATGGGTGTCATTCTTCTTATCTTGACACCTAGATTATGTTCTTGATAGCATGGAAGCTTTCTGAGGCTGTTCAGAAGGGGAAAGCACACGAGTGAAGGTTCATGTTTGCAGTTCGGCCCCGAGGTAGGTTACAGTTTAAAATCTTTGGACTTTGCATATATAAAATAAAATTGTACTAATGGGCATCCTTGGGTTGGGTTTACTAGTTGGTACCACAGACCTTGATCGCTTTATTCACATTCGATTACTTTTCTTCCTCCGATGTTTGTAGCACTTGTTTTATATGCTCTATTCACCCTTGTGGTCCTGTGTGGCCTTATTTAGACTTTGGAACATAATTGGTGGGATATTGAGAATGTCCGTGAGTTTCAGACATTGTTATTATTGATATAGAGCTGGCTATCTATGTTGTAGAATGATTGGAGCCTATGCAGATCCGATAGGTTGATTGTGAGTCGTTGGGCTACTAATTGTGTTTGAGCATGTCATTATCATGTATATAAAGGATTTTCTACTTGATTTTACTGCGGTTTTGGCTTTGGGCCTTCTACTGATGATTTCTAAAACCTGCATGGCCCGTGGGGCCCATTTTTGGTAAAAATGATTGCAAAGAGGTTAGTACCATTTTAACGAATCTTCTTGGGGTAAGAGAAAATAAAAAGGATGTTTTATCACTATTTCTACTATTACTAGACTCGGCGGGACCGAGGGCTAGACTTATTTTACCACACCTTACGTAATAATACTAGGCTCGGTGGGGCTGTGCGCTAGAACCATTTGATTTACTAATTTAGACTCGAATTCCCTCCGGGCAGCTTTACTTGGGGATTTTTAAGATTGCGGGGCATCTAGTATGTTGGTCGGGGTCCTCCATAGACCTCTCCATTCTGTACTAGTGGCTACGTGCTGAGAGTGTCAGAGGGAGGGTATACGGTGTAGTAGAGGTATGCGGGTGTGACCTTCCATGGATCCTGTCTTCTGAGCCTTATAGGACGCCGAAAGTAGGTAACATACGTTACTACTATCACATCTAGTTCATCATATCATTTTTTGTGTGAGGTTCTACCCTTGTTTGTTGGTTGCTGAGTGTATGCTTTGGTAGTATGGCATACCGGAGGGTTTGTCTTCTCTTGCTTGTGTTTCTCGGGTGTATGGGCGCCCGTGGGACTGTAGGTAGACTTATTTTATTAAATCGTGATATTTGTCCCTATTATGGTTACTTACGTCATTGGATTTGATAAGGTTATACTTGGCTTCTGGTTGATAGTTCTTGACTTGAGATTAACATGCCTATATTGCTATTGTATCTTATTTTCAAGCATGATTATTGTTATTCTTCTTCTCTATTCATTGAGGTTACTGGTATACCACCTACTTTTCTAAAATCTCTTATATATATTGTTGTTGCAAGGATCCCAGGTGCGTCATTTCTTATTTTCACCTGTGCATGTTGTATATATTCTACTTGTATGTTGTAATCTGTTGTCTTCCCTCTTGGCTAGTTTTTATGTACTTCTTCGTTGATATGGGCGACTATTTGCTTCTATTTTGTCTATTACTGCTCTTTTTTTTGGGAATAGAAGAAGATCTGATTCACCAATAGGCGAAGAAGCAATATATATTTCAAATATCTACTATTATCTTCTCACCTCATTCAGTCTTGATGGCAGATAGTTCAATGTACGCTCGATTGCTAGTAGTTTATCTTATATGTGGCCAGTCGGCCTATGACACCTACTGGGTACTGGTTGCTTTACAATTGGTGCTCATAATAAACTCTGCATCTTCTGGTGCAGATCCTTGTGTGGGCCATCGATGCTAGATCATTGTGATTCATGCTTGGAGATCTTTTGGACTATCCAGACTCAAGGTGAGATCTTGGCGACAAGAGCTTAGCTTTAGTTTATCATTTGTATCATGTACTATGTTACTACTCGGAGACAGTTGTGTATATTTTATTTTGGATTCTTCATACTCCTTATATGTAGTTCCGGCTCTATACTATGATACCAGGTTTTGGGGTTTGGTTTAGCTTCCGCATATGTATATATATTTCTGTTATCTATCTTTTTATCTTGTTCCTTTGCTTCCACTTTATTATATCATTTCTTCCGCTTAAATGTTAGATGTTAGCCCGTTAATAACTATTCTAGGCTATGGAGATTGGTTCACCTATTGGAGGGTTGTAGGTGCCATCATGATCGAAAAATTAGGTCGCGATACTTCCTTTTAGTTTTTAGAGTACTTTTCATAGAAAGCTTGGAGAAAACTCGTCTTTGATCTTTGAGGAAGAATTCCACCATTGTTGAACAATCTTTAAGGCTTTTTAATTGAAATTTAATTTATGGCTGGTCTACAATAAGAACCATATGGTATAACTTCTTTTTCTTTAATTATGTGCAGCTAAACCCTAATCTCAAGGTGTCTAATGATGGGTCAAAATTAATGAGTGGATATTGTAGATTTGCTTCAATTATTGATTATTCATTATGGATCTATTGATTTCTTCATATTTTAATTAAAGTTGATGATTGCAAACACTAGTTAAACCTTCAATTATTATCTTGCTTGAGAAAGGAATAGGAGTTGGGAGAAAAAATTAATAGCAAGGACTTGAATTATTTCTATTTAATAATTATTGCTAAAAATAGAGCAATTTACTTGAAGTTTTATTGGTTGGTAAAAAGTGAAAGCACCTTTGCGTTTGAGAAAACCCGAGGTGGATATGCTTGTGAATTGAGAAATTATAAGCATAGCAAAAACCAATCTTACTCGTATCAAATATCAATTTTGAAGTGAATTGGTTGTCTCAATCACTATAGATAAACCCATCTAAGCACATCCCTGGACTTTTTTATTGATATGAATTTGATTTCAATCGTGATAACTCAAAATACAAGATAACCTTTACTTTTCATACACCCCCCTTTTGGTTATCGTGAATATAATTAATTAATGATTCTTATACTATTTGGATCAAATCCTTAATCCTATTCCCTGTGGGATTGACCCTGATTCACAGTTGGGTAAAATATATTGCGACGATCATGTACATTTTCTCATAATTGAGGAGTGGATTTGGATGTCATCAATTTTGGTGTCGTTGCCAGGGAATAACATTTTTAGATTTCCCTTTTTGTGTAACGTTTCACTTTTGCTTACATTCTTCAATTTACTTTTTGTTTGTGTTTTGCTTATGCTATTATAGGCGAAAAGATGAGTGACAATGATAGTGATGAGGCTATCCCTGATGGGCATATAAATGGTGACAATCTAGGTCACATTAGCATAGATATTGCAATCCGCCTACTTCCTATTGTGGGAAATGTCACTTCGACGTCACTAGTACCAAGTTGCCTCTCTTTAGTATAAAAGGTCTACTTGGAGGTCTCCCACATGAAGATTTTAATAGGCATTTAAAGAGCTTTATGGAGGTTTTCCACCATTCAATTTTTATAATTCAATTGAGGCTCTTCCCATTTTCTCTTACGAGAAAGGCCACCATTTGGTTGGATGAATTACCCAAAGACTCTATTACCTCATGGAATGAGCTTATAGAATCATTCCTTGAGCTATTTTTCCACTCTCCTGAATACTTTAACTCTGGGATGAGATCACCAATATTTGCTAAGTGCCTTACAAACCACTTCATGAATCTTGGTTGCATTTTAAGAAGAATCTTCAACAATGCCCTACTCATGGGTTGCCCGATGAAGTTTTATTACAATAATTCTATAGGTATCTTGATTCAATAAACAAATCAGTTTCCAACAACATGGCTGAAGGTTCTTTTATGGATCAATCTTTTATGGTTGCTAGTGGGTTGTTGGATCGTATGAGAAAGACCAATAGATCTTGGCACACACGGGATTCTGTAGTTGTATTGGGTGTCCCTTCTATGGCTATAACTTGTAAAATATGTAAGAAGGAGGAAGAGAGGGATGAAATTATGGCTAAGCTTATGACTCAAATGCATTTTCTCACAAAGCATGTTATGGGTCCAGGTAGCCGAAGTGTAAATGCCATCGGGTCAAAAAGGAGCCACGTTCATGATAATGATGATTTGGATTCTCTTTATGAAGAAGAAGATCATTTTGTGTCGAATTAAGCAGTCGATTCCCCACCTAGATACCAAGATCCTAATCAAGGGACTTAGAGGCAAGGTCAAGGGAATCAAAACAGGGATCATGAGAGGGTCGAAAGTTAGAGAGATAATGATGGTAATTGGAGGGATCGTGATAGAGATTGCTACAATAATATGGGCTCTAACGCATATGCTCCTCCAAAAGGTGATCAAGGTTGTAATCAAGCATCTGTGAGTGACCCAGCTAGTTCTAAACTTAAAGATATGCTTGCTAAGGTATTGAAGAGAGTGGAGTCTACCAATATTGGAATTAAGGAGGTGCAAAATGATATGTCACTTTTGAATCAAATAGTGAGCTCTCACTCGGCCTGCATCAAATATCTTGAGGCCCAAATGACACAAATGTCCGTCACCATGAATCCAAGACTCAAAGGCACACTTCTAAGTGAAACAATCGCAAACCTAAAGAATGATAATAGGAATAATGCTCATTGTTTGGCAATTGTCACTAAAAGTAGAAAAGCTCTAGGTGGTGAGGTAGAGAAGGTTGATGACACTCTAAATAATGTAGGTGACATCAAGAAATCTAATGTTAAGAGGAAGCGAGTTGAGAAGTCTTTGGAAGGTGATGATACCTTGAATCATAAAAATGACAAAACCAAGACTAAAGGTAATAGAGTGGAACAACCAGTTGAGGTTGATGATGATGCTAAAGATGATGTACAAGACCCCATTCAACAAGGGGTGGTAGATGTTGACAATTAAAGAAGATGAGATTTTGAAAAAGCTATTATCAATTCCTAAATTCCCTCCTCCATTCCCACAAAGGGTGAAGAAGAAGTTAGAAGATACCAAGTTTGACAAATTTTTGGCCATGTTTAAATAATTATTGGTGAAAATTTCTTTAATTGAAGCACTTCTACAAATGCTTGATTATGCCAAGTTTATGAAGGATCATGTCACCAAGAAGAGACATATGGATTGTGAAATGGTCAAAGTCTCCCATGATGTAATGACCCTTCCGGTCATTTCCACGTTTAAGTTTTGAAGTCAAGCAAATCGACAAAAGATATCGTAAGACCTTTAACAAATTTTCTGAACCTTGGGTCAAATGTCTCGGAGCTTTTCTCCCAATATATAAAGAGTTAGAAGTCCCCCAAAATACCAAATCGAAGGTCTACGAGTCTAGTTTCTAACGCACAAAACCTCACGTCCAACTGATCTCGGAGTAAAGAGTTATGACTGTTTTACCGCGGACTGTCTGGCAGAAAATGGGTTGCGAACCGGGCCGCGAACCGGGTCGGGTTAAACGCAATTTAAGCCTCGACGTCACGTTTTAAAATGCCATTTCAGTTCCGAAACAGTTATAAAAAATAAGGGAGGATCCCGAGAGAATTCTTGAGTATCGAAATCATGCGTAGGCGAATTACGAGCCTAAACTTAAGAACTTTATTAGCATCGTGCGTGTATTTGAAATATTTATTTAAAAGTTGAATTTTGGTAAAAATTATATTATTATTTCCTTTCCAAAATATTTTAAAGGTTTATGAAAAATATCTTTGATACGATATAAGTGTATACGTATTTATTTTATAAGGTTTTTATACTCCATAATATTTTAACGGGATAGTAAATTTAATTATGTTGAAAATTATTATTATAATATAGTGGATTTTGTTGGAAATGATTTTCTATTAATTATGGTATATTTAAAATATTATATTTATTTTATCACGAATTTACGCAATACCCGATTATATAAATAATGGGATAACTTAAAGTGGAAGGATGACACCTCCACTTCCACGTGGAAGTGGAGGGAGGGTCATCACTTACTATCATCATCTATGTGGCAGCATATGAGTAAATGGTATGCATTACTATGCAATTCCATTGAGTTGGATTACACTACATGAAATCAATAACTTTAAATTGCTGCATAAGCATTTCTATTAAGTCATGGCTGCTGCACAAGCGTTACTCATTTACGTGAGGAGTATTGTGAGGGAAAAACTTTGTATTAATTAATCAATTATCTTGTCAATTTATTCCGTCCCAAATCCGAATCCGATTCCGATTTAGTTGTGGATTTTCTCGGAGTGGTTCGAGCTTGGACATCGTTGTTCCAGCAGCTTATCATCGGATGACAGGTAGGTTACGGTTTAATTTCTCTAGACTCCGCATATATAGAATAAAATTGTATTAATGGGCATCCTTGGGTTGGTTTATTAGGTTGGTACCACAGACCTCGACCGCTTTATTCATGTCCGCCTATTTTTATTCCTCCGTTGGTTGTAGTATTTGCGGATATATTTTATTTACCCTTGTGGTCCTGCGAGGCCTTGTTGACTCTGGAACATAGAAGGTGGGATTTTGGGAATGTCCACGAGTCCCGGGCATAGAATTATCCTTCTAGGCTGGTTATGCTTGCTGAGTAGTTGTGGGCCTGTGCAGGGTCGATAGGTTGATTGTGAGCTGCGGGGCAGCTATTGTGTGTGATCATACCATTTCCATGCATATAAAGAGGTTTTATCCATGTTTTACTGTGGTTTTGGCTTCGGGCCTACTGGCACTGTTTTCTAAACCTTGCATGGCCCGGGGGGCCCGTTTTTGATGGAAATGATTTGGAAATGGTTGATTTCACTTGTGGAGATTTTTGGGCAAGAAAGTAAAATTATGTTTAAAATCATCAGTTTTATGATTATCACTAGACTCGGCAGGGCCGGAGTGCTAGTTGAGTTTTCTTGTTACTTGAGATGATTTTTAGCCTCGGTTGGACCGAGCACCTGAGATGACTTTTTACTGTTTAGACCCGGCTACGCCCGGGCACCCTTGGAGGGGTTTTTGAGATATTTTCCTACTATTTTTAGTCCTGGACAGGGTCTGGGCATGCATATTCGAGACTGGGTCTCTATCTTGATATCGAGACTGGGTCTCTATCTTGATACATGTTCTGATACTGAGATTTGGTATGGGGTCGGGGACCTCCATGGACCTTGCTATTCGGGCCAGGGGCTACGGGCTGCGTGTGCCGGAAGAGGGGTATATGGGGGAGTAGAGGTATACGGCAGAGTCCTTCCATGGAACCTACCTGCTGGGCCGGATCGGCGCCGGAGGAGGTACATACAGAGATACTATGGCACTTGAGATCTCATGCATCATATCATTCATGGTTCGAGGTTCCACCCTTGTTTGTTGTTGCTGATTGTACGCTCCGGTAGTATGGGATGCCGGAGGGTTTGTTTTCACTTGTTTGTGTTCCTCGGTTGTATGGGCGGGCGGGGACTATAGTAACTCTCTCACTATTTACTTGTAGAATTATTCCCTGTTACGGTTATTTATGAAATAGGTTACTGCTAGACTGTTAGTTGCTGGGTGTGAGATTGGTATGATAAGTTGAGTTTGATTCATGTCTCTGAGCATGCCTATTATTACTCTTCCTCTCTTCTTCTTACACTTGAGGTTACCGGTATACCGTCCATTTCGTAAACTTATTTTGTATACACTGTTGTTGCAAGGACCCCAGGTGCGTTGTTTCTTACTTTCACCTGTGCCTATGGTGTGTATATTCTGCTTACTAGCCTCACATGTGGTTCTGTTGATTTCCCTCTGGGCTAGTTCCTGTGTACCTTTCGTTGATTTCTGTGACTGCTTGCTTCTATTTGTCTGTTATTACTGCTCTTTTATCTTATATGTGCCCAGTCGGCCTATGATACCTACTGGGTACCTTATGCTTCGCATTGGTGCTCACCCCTACCCCCTGCATCTTTGGGTGCAGATCCGTAGCGTGGGCCATCGCCGTTAGACCGTTGTGATTCGTGCGTGGAGATATGTTGAAGACTACTTCAGGCTGAGGGTGAGCTCTTGGCGATCGGAGCTTAGCTTTAGTTTATCTTTTGCTTCATGTACTCTATTACCATTCAGAGACATCTGTATATATAGTTTTGGTTTATTATTTGCACTCCATGTATGTAGTTTGGCTCTGTACTATGATACCAGGTCTTGGGGTTTGGTTTAGTTTTCGCATATGTATATATTTATATCCCTGTTATCTATTTTATTTGTCTTGTTCCCTTATTTTCTAGATAGTAGCCCATTACTAACTGTTCTGGGCTACGGGGATTGGTTCACCTACCGGGGGTTGTAGGTGCCATCATGACCGAGAAATTGGGTCGTGACACATTATTGTAGTGTTATAATGTCAAGCTACTTGGTTCCAAAGAAAAAAGACCTGGGAGCCTTTACCACACCATGTACTATTGGCCTTCACCAATTTTCAAAGGCTCTTTGTGATCTTAGGGTAAGCATAAATTTAATTCCTCTTGCCATTTTCAATAAATTAGATCTCGGTACACCAAGGCCAACTACCATGCAATTATTAATGGCATATAAAACTATCAAGAGGCCAGTGGGGATCCTCTATGATGTTCTTGTTAAGGTGGATCATTTCATCTTTCTCATCAACTTTGTTATTTTGTATTAGAAGTAGATTTTGAAGTTCCAATCATTTTGAAAAGGCCTTTTTTGGCTACCATGAGAGCATTGGTAGATGTTGAAAGTGGGAAATTTAAGTTTTGAATGAATGATGAAGTAGTTGCATTCAATGTATGCAAATAATGAAACAACCAAGTGACTTAAGTGTCACTGATACCATTGATAAAGTCATGGAGGTAGGTGTGGAGAATAAATTTGTTGGTGAATCTTTAGTAGTTGTTCTCTTAAATTATGATAGTGAAGACATTGAGGACTACGATAAAGTAGTCAATGCTTTGGTGGGGTTAGGCTCTTGTTCATATACTACAAAAAAGCTTTATCTTGATTTGAAGAATAGAGCATCACCACCATCTAAGCCGTCTATCATTGAGCCTCTGACATTAAGCTAAAGCCTCTTCTAGCGCACTTGAGTTTTGAATTTCTTATCCCAAATGGAACCTTGCCATTATTATCTCCGTGCATTTATGTGAATCACATATGGAAGCATTGGTTTTAATCTTGAAGAAGTATATTTGGGATATTGGGTGGACTATAGAAGACATTATTGGGATACCTCTGGGTATTTACAGTCATAAAATTCAACTTGAAGAGGAGTGTATCCCAAGAATTAATCATCAAAGAAGATTGAATCCACCTATGCAAGAAATGGTGAAAAGGATATCATTAAATGGTTGGATGTCGGAGTAGTCTATCATATCTATGATAGCTCATGGGTGAGCCCCGTTCAATACATTCCAAAGAAAGGGAATAACCATTGTGCCTAATGAAAAGAATGATTTGATTGCATTAAAACCAGTCTCCGAGTGGCGTGTTTATATGGATTATCAAAAGCTTAACTTATGAACCAAGAAAGATCATTTTCCAATGTCATTCATGGATCAAATGTTAGATCAGCTTATGATATGGGTTATTCTTGTGTCTTGGATGGATACTCAGAGTATAATCAAATCTCTATAGCTCTGGAGGATCAAAAAAGATAACTTTCACTTGCCCTTATGGGACCTTTGCTTTTAAGAGAATGCCCTTTGACCTATGTAATGCCTCGTCCACCTTTCAACATTGTATGATGTCAATCTTCTCTGATATGGTTGAGGATTCCAATGAAATCTTCATGGATGAATTTTTTATAGTTGGAGATTTATTTAAAGAATGTACGGACAAATTGGCTTATGTGTTGAAGAGATGTGAAGAATAAATATAGTATTGAATTAGGAAAAAGGCTACTTTATGGTGAAGGGTGCTATTGTTTTGGGTCATAATATTTCAAAGAAAGGTATTCAAGTGGATCAAGCAAAGATTGAAGTTATTTCCAAGTTACCACTTCCTACTACCGTGAAGGGTGTGAGAAGCTTCCTAGGTCATGCAGGTTTCTATTGGATATTTATCAAAGATTTCTCTAAGGTAGCTAGTCTTTTGTGCAAATTGTTGGAGAAGGAGTCCAAATTTGTGTTTGATGATGAGTGCTTTAAGGCCTTTTAATGTTTTAAAGAGAAGCTCACCAACGCTGCTCCAGATTGGTCCAAGCCTTTTAAACTAATATGTGATGCAAGCAGGGTAGCTTTGGAAGCTGTTCTTAGCCAAATACATGACAATATATTTCATCCAGTATATTATACAAGCAAGACCCTGAATGGAACTCAAATAAACTATATCGTGACTGAGCCAAAGTTTCTTGTGGTGGTATATGCCTTTCAGAAATTTTGAGCTTAATTATTGGAAACTAAGGTCTTGGTTCACACTAATCATGTTGTCATCCGGTATCTTATGGATAATAAAGATTCTAAGAGAAGATTGATCCGATGGGAGCTTCTCCTTCAGGAGTTTGATTTTGAGGTGAAAAATAGAAAGAGTTGTGAAAATCAAGTGGCCAACCATCTATCAAGTCTTGAGGAGAGTGGTAGATCTATGGGAAATATTTTAATTAATGATATCTTTACAGATGAGTATGTATAGGAGGCTTCTTAAGACTTTATTCCTTGGTGTGCCGATCTTGTCAATTTCCTTGCTAATGACATAATGCCAGAAGACTTTAACTCCCACCAAATGAAGAAGTTTCTTCATGATGTCTTGAAATTCTATTAGTACGAGCCCTACCTCTTCCTGATTTGTGTTGATACTTTTATTCAAAGGTGTATTCTTGAGGCAGAAATATTTCGTATTCTTGAAGTTTGTCATTCCTCTCCCGTGGAAGGACATCATAGTAGCATGCAAACAGCCTCCAAAATATTGCAAAGTGAGTTTTATTGGACGACTATCTACCAAGATGCTCATGATTTGGTTAAGTCTTGTGATCAATGTCAATGTCATGGAGGTGTTTCATGATGCCATGAGCTTCTATTGACACCCATCCTAGAGGTTGAAATGTTTGATGTTTGGGGGATCAATTTTATGGGTCCCTTTGTGAGTTTTTATGGGGAAAAATACATACTTGTGGAGGTTGACTATTTAAACAAATGTTTGGAAGTCATAGGACTTCCTAAAAATGAAGGTCGAAGTGTTACTGCATTCTTTAAAAAGTATATCTTTACAAGGTTTGGCATATCTCATGCTATTATTAGACATGGGGGATCCCATTTTTTCAATCGATTGTTCAGTTCTTTACTTGAAAAATATGGTGTGAAGCATAATATTGCTACTCCCTACCATACTCAAACAAGTGTCCAGGTTGAAGTGTCCAATTGAGATGCTCTTGTCAAAGCTGGTGAATACCAATAGAACTGATTGGTCGAGGAAATTGGATGATGCATTATGGGCATACTGGACTGCATTCAAAATGCACATTGATATGTCACTGTATCAATTGGTCTTTGGCAAGGCTTGCTGTTTTTCCATTGAGCTTGAGCACGAATATTTGTGGGCTTTGAAGAAGTTGAATCTCAATTGGGAGGATGATGTGCACTCTGAAGTCAAGAAGTTGAATGAACTCGATGAGTTCCGGTTAAGGGCATATGAAAGTGCATCACACTACAAGGCCTGCATGAATAACTTCCATGATTAAAATATCATAAAGAGAGAGTTTTCTCCCAAGTAATTGGTGTTATTTTTCAATTATAGAATCAAATTGTTCCCCAAGAAATTGAAATCCAAGTGGTCTGAGCCATTCAAGGTGTCCCAAGTATTTCCCATGGAGCAATCGAGATAGAGGGTCAAGATGGTTCGAGATTCAAGGTGAATGGGCAATGAGTTAAGCATTAATTAGGTATCCTAGAATAGGTCACCTTAATGAAGGTGATCTATCTTAATGAACCATGACTTCGAGGTACCATCATTGTGCCGCAATTTTAAATCAAGCGCTTCTTGGGAGGCAACCCAAGTGTTCTTTTAGTTTTGGTTTTACTTCACTTTTGTTGATTTTTGTTGTGTTTTTAGGTATGCAAGTTGATGAGGGATGAAACATAGAATCAGAGCTATTGGTGAGATTGTGTGTTGGCCATGCGCTATGCACACCACTATGTGTGGTTGTACAAGACCTCTGCACTACCTTAACAGAACACTGGCAAGATCAAGGTTTTGGAATTGTTTTGTGCACTATACATATGGCACACACTCCCGAGATAGAATGCATGGAACATGGCCTATTGGGACACACCTTGTGCATTACACGTGCGGTCCGTACACCACAGTGTGCGGCTGCACAAGGTAAGTCAGTGTACTTAGTACCTAAGCTACAAAAAAGGGTCTTGTGCTCCCCGTATGCCCTATGCACAATGTTTTGTTCCCTTTGCACAATCCAAGTAATCTTTCTTTTTAATTTTGACCGACCGTTGACCTGCCTCCTTTTCTCCCTTCTTCTTTTTTTCTACTTGCTTTCTCCTATTCTCTTTCACACACTCCACTTAACCTCCTCTTCTTACGAATTCTTTGATCCCCCACCACTTCTTCTCTGTCGAACCAACTTCTCCAACTATCGTGCTTCTCTTCTCCAACCATCCTTTTTGCTTCTCTAACCACCATAGCTTACCACTAGCAAGCCACCATCTCTATCGCCGGGGAAACTTACAAGTGTGCACACCCACAAAACTACCACCACTACTCTTCCTACTGATTAAACTCCTTCGATAAGATTTTTACCTTATATTGATAAGGTGATGTATTTTGGGTGTGAATTGTGTTGTGATTCAAGCATGTTGAACTCAATCCCCATTTCCCTAATTAATTGTCATGGTAAAATTTATTGGGGTAGGATTAAATTTCGTAAAAGTTGAGCATGTCTTGAGTGATTGACATTGATAAAAATTGGAAGTTGTATGTCATTTTGGGTTGATTGATTGAATTATAGGATCGGGTGAAGACTGAGTAACCCTCGTGACAACATTGAATGAATTTTCCTGATGATAGATTGAGTGGCATTTTTCTTAAGAGAAATTACCATTTCATTAGATGTTTAGGACATTGATTGCCATATAAGTATGGTTAATTTATGTTATTGATTAATGATATTGCCTATGTGTAGTATAGTGTGTGGTGATTATTGCTTGTGAATTGTATTGTCCATACGGGCATAGGGTGATGTCTGAGTAAATCTTTATCATTGTGACACACGACTTTTCTTGATGATGGATTGTGTGATAGCATTCTTAAGGAAAATCATCACTTGTTTAGGCCTGTAAAACTTAGTATTTAGAAGTGAGGTATGGTGTCCATGTGGTTTAAATATGCACATGTGGGGAAGTGTGAGTTGAAAATGCATGGTTTTAATTCAAAATATTAACAAAAATTGAATTGGTGCGACTATTTAGGTTATGTGGACCACATGCTTTGTTGTACGGGCGCACATACCACGTACAAGGTAGGCAGAAGATACCCTTTACTGTCTGGGCTCATGCAATGCATGTGCGGTCTCCACGTCTTGGTGTGCATCGATACGAGCCCTCCACACAACTCAACCAGTGGCATGTGCTTACTTGCCTCCACTTGTAGAGAGCTTGTTATCATTCCCCAAGCCTAGACCCTAGATGTGACTATCACTCGGTGTTATTGTTGGCCCGAGCATACCCTTGGTATGGCATACTACTAAGACTGACTCTGAAAGATAAGTGAAAACTCTAAATGACATGCACTAATGACAAACTTTGAAATCATTATAAATATCTTTATAAAATAGACTTTGCAAGTCAAACAGAAGTTTAATATATGAGACTGGACTGACCAATTGACTATCGATCTATGAAGCCTCTAAACTGGTTTTGAATGCTAACTGTTGGGACAAGGCCCCCATTCTACCTTTATGAAATCAAATGACCTGGTGAACTACTCAACTGACTAAACTCTCTGAACGTAAGGAGGGCTTATCCCAAGCTGATAAGATAAAAATCTACTGAAGTGTTCGGTCATGAATCTTAGTAAATGCATTTGCATCGTAAAATAATGCAGCATCGAATGACATTTGTACATAGAATATACGGTATGTAAAATGGTTGAATTGAAACTAAACTGGTAACTGATAAGCTGATCAACTGAGCATGAATATAATATGCATCCATGTCATGAATAAAATGAACAACTAAAATAATTGTATAACTAAATTTAATAGTGAGTAACTAATCTGAATAATTTGGTAAGACTGTATGCAATGCATTAAAACTCATTAGAACAGGTGGCCTTGGCCAAATAACTAAGTAAAGTTGTATGCAACTTAATCATGAATCATGTTATAAAGTTGGTGGCTATATGTTAATATAAATAATGAAAATTACTTTAGTTTCACTTGGGGAGTTTCTCTTAACCGACAAACACCATGTGAAAGATTATTAGGAATCTTTAATAATTAAACTTTTTTAATCTTTAGTCTTTAACTAAATTATTAAAAATCTTTAATCTCTCTAAAACTGGACTTTTAAATGTTAGGGCATGAAGAAGAACATAATTCAATCACTATGGTAGCCTTACATACCTTATACGCTCCAAACCTTGAAGGAGGGTTTGTGTTTTTTGTTCTTGGGACTTAGGGCAAAGTGTTCCTGAAGAACCCTAAGATTTCATGGTGAGAAATTTTGTTTAAAACCCTCATTTGGGGGTAGAATTCATTAAATTAACATAAGGAGTGATGGATAAGACTTACCTAGACTTAGAAGGATGGAACAGAGTTTTGGGAACTGATAGGGTTGATCTAGAGGTGGCAAAAATGGAAAAAGAAACATTCAAGGCATCTTTTAAAATCCCTGAATCCCCGTAGAAGGATCATAGACCGGGCTCACGGACCATAAACTTGCCTGTTGAAATCAGGTGAAAATTCCCAGTCTCAAGACTTTTTTATGGCTAGAACTACGGAGCATAGATCAGTTTTATGATCATAATACCGTTCGTAGAAACCTAACATTGTTTGACTAAAATACACATAATTTTTTACTCTGGACTCAAATTAATGAATGGTTAGTGGCATTGGATAGAAAACTCAAATATCTTTAATTTGGTAGGTTATGGAATACATAACTTTTCATATAATAGGAGTAATGCTCATTTGAAGTTTACCCTTATATAAACTTATATGAAGAATTAATCGATAGGAAGGCTCTCAACTCAACTTTTTGCTAGAGGTTCCTTATGACCTTAATTCATATCCAAAGCACTTTCCACACTAAATAATTAATATCAACACTTATGTACAAGTAAGAACCATCAGGTTCGGGCCTATCCATATACTTAGAAAGATTTATTTTGTTTCATTTTGTTTTCTCACCCTACTTTTTAGAAATGTCTACAAACTGTCCAACCCAATCTTGTGCAGATAAGAAGGCCACATCTAAGGGAAAAGCCAAGTCTCCTCCTAGGATATTAGCCATGTAGAGCCACACCAATATTCATCTCCTGTTTTATAATTAAGAAGCCATCCTCCGATCTAAAGATGAGGAAGATTGAAGTGCAAAAACAAGAAAGAAAATGGGGGAAGATAAAATGAGATTTCAGGTGCCGGGAATGAGAGAGTTGAATTTTGTAGGGTGACAATTGTGAAATTTCAATAAGGAGAAGGAATTTAATTTGAAAAGGGTAAAAGGGCATTTCCCCAACATTCAGAATAGATAGAAAAAAGGGACTAGGTGTAATGACCCTTCCGGTTATTTTCACGTATACGTTTTCCTTGAACCGTTAGAGCTTGTTTGTAGCATCCCCAAGTCACTTAAGGCTCGTCAGGACCGGTATTTCGGTGTCGGGTCCATTTGTTTGGTCGCATTATAAGTTTTGAAGTCAAGCAAGTCGGCAAAAGTTATCGTAAGATCTTTAATAAATTTTCTGAACTTTGGGTAAAATGTCTCGGAACTTTTCTCTCAATATATAAAGAGTTAGAATTCCCCCAAAATACAAAATCGAAGTTCTATGAGTCTAGTTTCCAACGCACAAAACCTCACGTCCAACTGATCGCGGAGTAGAAAGTTATGACTGTTTTACCGTGGACTGTCTGGCAGAAACGGGTTGCGAACCGGGTCGCGAACCGGGTCGAGTCAAACTCGATTTAAGCCTCAACTTCACATTTTAAAACGCCATTTCAGTTCTAAAACAGTGAGAAAACATAAGGAAGGGTTCCAAGAGTGTTCTTGAGTATCAAAATCGTGCGGTGGTGAGTTGCGAACTTAAGTTTGAGAATTTTATTAGCATCGCGCGTATATTTGAAAATATTTTATTTAAAAGTTGAATTTGGTAAAAAGTTATATTATTATTACCTTTTCAAAATATTTTAAAGGTTTATGAAAAATATTTTTGTTACGATATAATTGTATATGTATTTATTGTATAAGGTTTTTATACATTGTAATATTTTAACGGAGATAGTAAATTTAGTTATGTTAAAAATTATTATTATAATATAGTAGGTTTTATTTGAAATGATTTTCTGTTAATTATGGTATATTCAAAAAGCTATATTTATTTTACCACGAACTTATGCAATAACCGAGTAGGTACATATTGGGAAAGGAATATGTTGGGTGTCACTTCCACCTCACACGTGGAGGTGGAGGGAGTGTCCAGCAAAGTTAATGTAAGTGGTGGCATCACTGGAAGGTTAGTCATTCTATTAAATTATAAAGTGCCCCTTATGATCTTTACTTTTCAATTACAAATTGGTAATGAAAACAGAGACCAATTCATTCATTATTTCAATTACTATGCGTGTGATGATATATAGATAGGTACTCCACCTTGTTCTTTCATTCTTGGTTTCCAAGTCAAGCAAATTTATTCGATCAATTTTGCTGTTAATCCACGCTAAAGAAACGTTCTTGCGGGAAATTATTTTCGCGTTGGGTTTGATTTTTGGTTCGGAGTTTCTCGGAGCAATTCGGGTTTGAACATCGTTGTTCTAGCAGCTTTTCATCGGACAACAGGTAGGTTACGGTTTATTTTCCCTAGACTCCGCATATATAGGATAAAATTGTATTAATGGGCATCCTTGGGTTGGTTTATTAGGTTACCTTTGTTCTTCCGTTGCTTGTAGTATTTGCTGATATATTTTATTTACCCTTGTGGTCCTGTGAGGCCTTGTTGACTCTGGAACATAGAAGGTGGGATTTTGGGAATGTCCGCGAGTCCCGGGCATAGAATTATCTTTCTAGGCTGGTTATGCTTGCTGAGTAGCTGTGGGCCTGTGCAGGGTCGATAGGGTGATTGTGAGCTGCTGGGCAGCTATTGTGTGTGATCATACCATTTCCATGCAAATAAAGAGGTTTTATCCATGTTTTACTATGGTTTTGGCTTCGGGCCTACTGGCACTATTTTCTTAACCTTGCATGGCCCCGGGGCCTGTTTTTGATGAAATGATTTGGAAATGGTTTGATTTAACTTGTAATATTCTTGGGTAAAAGAAAGTAAAATTATGTTTTAAAACACCAGTTTTACGATTAACGCTAGACTCGGCAGGGCGGGGTGCTAGTTGAGTTTTCTTGCTATTTGAGATGATTTTTAGTCTCGGTTGGACCGAGCACCTGAGATGACTTTTTACTGTTTAGACCCGGTCATTCCCGGGCACCCTTGGAGGGGTTTTTGAGATATTTTCCTACTACTTTAGTCCTGGACAGGGTCTGGGCATGCATATTCGAGACTGGGTCTCTATCTTGAACGGACTTGCTTCCGGACGACATGTTTTTGATACTGAGTTTTAGTATGGGGTCTGGGACCTCCATGGACCTTGCCATCCGGGCCAGGGGCTACGGGCTGCGTGTGCCGGAGGAAGGGGTATACGGTGGAGTAGAGGTATACGGGCAGTGTCCTTCCATGGAACCTACCTGCTGGGCCGGATCGGCACCGGAGGGGGTACATACAGAGATACCATTTCACTTGAGATCTTCATGCATCATATCATTCATCATTTGAGGCTCCACCCTTGTTTGTTGTTTGTTGATTGTACGCTCCGGTAGTATGGGATGCCGGAGGGTTTGTTTTCACTTGTTTGTGTTCCTCGGTTGTATGGGCGGCCGGGGGACTGTAGGTAGACTTTTGCTATTTACTTACAGAATTGTTCCCTGTTACGGTTAAGTATGAAATTGGTTCCTGCTAGACTGTTAGTTCTGGATTTGAGATTGATATGATTAGTTGGGTTTGATTCATGTCTCTGAGCATGCCTATCATTACTCTTTCCTCTTCTTACACTTGAGGTTACCGGTATACCGTCCATTTCGTAAACTTATTATGTATACACTGTTATTGCAAGGACCCCAGGTGCGTTATTTCTTACTTTCACCTGTGCCTATGGTGTGTATATTCTGCTTACTGGCCTCACATGTGGTTCTGTTGATTTTCCTCTGGGCTAGTTCCTGTGTACCTTTCGTTGATTTCTGTGACTGCTTGCTTCTATTCTGTCTTTTACTACGCTTTTATCTTATATGTGCCCAGTCGGCCTATGATACCTACTGGGTACCTTATGCTTCGCATTTGGTGCTCACCTCTACCCCCTGCATCTTTGGGTGCAGATCCTAGCGTGGGCCATCGTCGTTAGATCGCTGTGATTCATGCTTGGAGATCTGTTGGGGACTACTTCAGACTGAGGGTGAGCTCTTGGCGCTCGGAGCTTAGCTTTAGTTTATCTTTTGCTTCATGTACTCTATTACCATTCAGAGACATCTATATATATTGGTTTGGATCGTTTGCACTCCATGTATGTAGTTTTGGCTCTATACTATGATACCAGGTCTTGGGGTTTGGTTTAGTTTCCGCATATGTATATATATATATCCCTGTTATCTATTCTCCTCATCTTACTCCCCTACTTTTGCTTATTAAACTATTCTTCCGCTCATTTGTTAGATAGTAGCCCATTACTAACTGTCCTAGGCTACGGGGATTGGTTCACCTACCGGGGGTTGTAGGTGCCATCATGACCAAGAAATCGGGTCGTGACAACTTGGTATCAGAGCTTTAGGTTCACCGGTGTCATCGGTATAGGAGCCAATGTCTAGTAGAGTCTTGCGGATCGGGGCGGAGACATCCGTACTCAATCTTTGGGAGGCTACAGTGACATTTTAGGAAATTTGACTCTCTCATTGCTTCTGTGTCGTGCGTGGAACCCTTGAAGTTTCTGGAAATCTCATTTGTTCTACTTCATCCTTACGCAGATGGTTCGTACAAGATCATCAGCATCACGCGGAGATGAGCCTCCCACGCCAGCGCCAGCTCCAGCTCCAGCTCCAGCACCAGCTCTAGTGCCCACTTCTGTGCCAGCTCCAACCGCAGCTCAGTCTCCAGATATTCGGGGATTACTATTACGGCTTTTGGGTGTGATTGGAGAGTGGCCTTCTGAGGTAGCGCAGACATCCGCTCAGGGGGAAGCCCTGGGTGCACAGAGCTCAGGAGCGCAGCCTGCTACTATGGCTCCCTATGCGGAGGTCATTCCAGTCCCATCTGTTGCACAGCCTCTTGCTCCTCGCCCAGCTATGACAGAGTCAGAGCAGAAGGCGTTGGGTAGGTTTTTGAGGTTAGCACCTCCGAGGTTTGCTGGTACTTCTGGACAGGATCCACATGACTTTATTACTACCTGTGAGGAGATGTTGCATCATTTGGGTTTGTTGGAGACTCACGGGGTTGGTTATACTACCTATCAGTTGGAGGGCCCAGCGAAGTTATGGTGGAGGGCCCAGGTTGCTTGTAGACCACCATCGTCACCTCCTTTGACCTGGTTTGAGTTTTATGAGGCCTTTATGGCCAAGTTCCTACCTCAGAGTGATCGTGAGCATCGCAGGGAGCAGTTTACTCACCTTGTGCAGGGGTCTACGACTATCTCGGAGTATGAGACCCGTATTCATCAGCTAGCATCGTTTGGAGCTATGATCATTCCTACCGAGGCAGATAGGATTCGCAGATTTGTATGGGGTTTGAGGCTAGAGATCAGGCAGCCAGTTGAGATATTGATTGCCAGTGGTCGGTCATTCTAGGCTATTGTAGACTATGCCCGCACTGTGGAGGACTTACAGCGACATGATCAGGGGTACAGAGATAAGAGGCCTCGGCATGAGGTTGTCTACAGTGGTTCCAGCTATGGTGGTAGAGGTCCTGGCCAGTAGAGCCGGAGTTATCAGCCACAGCAGTACCAGGGTCAGCCCAGCCGAACGGTTCAAGCTTCCCTTCAGACTTTTGGTAGTACCCAGTTCGAGCAGGGTCAGAGCAGCCATCAGGCTATAGCGGCCAGTCTTCGAGGGGTACAGTTTTTGGGGCATTAGGCCGTGGTGGTTATACGGGATCTGCGGGTTCATCTCGATCGAGTAGGCCACCTGGGGCTTGTTTTACTTGTGGTGTGATTGGTCATTTTGCTAGAGATTGCCCTCAGCAGGGTACAGTTCAGTTGGCCGAGCCTTTACGAGCAGTTCAGCCCCCGGCTAGAGGAGGTGGTCGTCAGGGTAGAGGTAGAGCACCGCACGGTAGAGCAGGTGGTAGGGATGGCGGTCGGGCAGGTGGAGGTCGTCGTCAGTTTTACGCAGTCCCTAGGAGACCAGAGGCAGACGCCTCAGATGCTGTGATTACAGGTACGATTTTTGTGTGCCATCAGTCTGCTATGGCTTTATTTGATCCTGGATTCACTTGTTCATATGTATCTGCCTACTTTGTGCCTTGTTTGGGGTTGGCTAGTGAGCCATTATCTGTTCCTGTTTCTGTTTCGACCCCAGTAGGAGATTCTTTAGTAGTGGATCGGATTGTGAGATCTTGTATGTTATCTTTGGTGATTCAGAGACTTGGGGTTATTTGATGATTCTTGATATGCTAGATTTTGATGTGATACTGGGCATGGACTGGTTATCCCCTCACCGTGTGGTTTTGGATTGTTATGCCAAGACCATTACCATAGCTGTGCCCGGTGTATCCCCGGTTGTGTGGCAGGGTTCTGTTAGCCATGCACCATCTGGGATCATCTCTTGTCTTCGAGCTAGGAAGTTGATTTCCCGTGGGTGTTTAGCTTATCTAGCATATGTCCGAGATGTTAGTGTTGACCCTACTTCTCTTGAGTCTGTTCCTGTGGTTAGAGACTTCCTCGATGTGTTTCCTACCGACCTGCCAGGCCTTCCACCTGAGAGAGATATTGATTTCGCTACTAAGCTAGAGCCGGGCACCGGGCCCATTTCTATTTCTCCTTACCATATGGCTCCTGCTGAGTTGAGGGAGCTTAAGGAGCAGCTCCAAGATCTGTTAGCTAAGGGGTTTATTAGACTAGTGTGTCACCTTGGGGTGCTCCTGTTCTCTTCGTGAAGAAGAAGGATGGGTCGATGCGCATGTGTATTGATTATCAGCAGTTGAATAGGGTGACAGTGAAGAATAGGTATCCGATGCCGAGGATTGATGACTTGTTTGACCAGCTTCAGGGTTCAGTCGTGTTTTCGAAGATTGATTGAGGTCTGGCTACCATCAGTTGAGGATTAGGGCGGAGTACATCCCTAAGACAGCATTCAGGACACGTTATGGCCATTATGAGTTCCTGGTGATGTCTTTTGGGTTGACTAATGCCCCCGCAGCCTTTATGAACTTGATGCACATGGTTCTTGGCCCGTATTTGGACTCATTTGTGATAGTTTTTATAGACAACATCTTAGTATACTCGCGTAGTAGAGATGAGCATGAGCAGCACTTGAGGGTTGTACTCCAGACTTTGAGAGATCATCGGCTTTATGCCAAGTTCTCAAAGTGCGAGTTTTGGCTTGAGTCAGTTGCATTCCTAGGGCACATGGTGTCTAGGGATGGGATTAGGGTGGATCCGGGAAAGATTTCAGCGGTTTGTGAGTGGCCTAGACCTACTACTATTACTGAGGTTCGCAGCTTTATTGGGTTAGCAGGTTACTACAGACGGTTCGTTGAGAGATTTTCTTCTATAGCAGCACCCTTGACTATGCTGACTAGGAAGGATGTCCCATTTCAGTGGTCGGATCAGTGTGAGGATAGCTTCCAGAGGCCTAAGGCCTTATTGACTTCAGCTCCAGTTTTGACTTTGCCGGTTGAGGGTCAGAGCTTCTCCGTGTATTGTGATGCTTCTAGGGTTGGTCTTGGTTGTGTGTTGATGCAGCAGGGTTGAGTAATAGCATATGCGTCAAGGCAGCTGAAGGTTCATGAGCGCAACTACCCCACTCATGACTTAGAGTTGGCGGCGGTAGTTTTTGCGCTCAAGATCTGGAGGCATTACCTATATGGAGTTCAATGTGAGATCTTCACCGATCACCGTAGCCTTCAGTATATCACAAGTCAGCGAGAGTTGAACTCGAGACAGAGGAGATGGGTCGAGTTACTGAAGGACTATGACTTCACTATTCTGTATCATCCGGGCAAGGCAAACGTGGTAGCGGATGCCTTGAGCCGGAAGGCAGTGAGTATAGGTAGCCTAGCTTCTCTTTCAGTTTCAGAGCAACCATTGGCCTTGGACATCCAGTCCTTGGCTAACCGTTTGGTTAGGCTTGACTTGTCGGATCCTAGCAGAGTTCTCGCCAGTGTTGAGGTTCGTTCTACTTTGATTGATCAGATTCAGAGCAGTCAGTTTGAGGATCAGCAGTTGTGTGACCTTCGTGATTGGGTTGTTCAGGGTGAGACCAGCCAGGCTACTCTAGATTCATATGGGGTTCTGAGGTTTGATAGTCGCCTTTGTGTTCCGAGGATTAGTGATTTGATTCAGTTGATACTTCATGAGGCACATTGTACTAGATACTCCATTCACCCTGGCACAGCAAAGATGTATAGAGACTTGAGACAGCTTTACTGGTGGAGTGGTATGAAGCGGGATATAGCGGATTTTTCGTATCTCGGTGCTTGAACTGTCAGCAGGTTAAGTTCGAGCACATGAGACCTGGTGGTTTGATGCAGCGACTTCCCATTCTGAGTGAAGTGGGAAGGGATTACTATGGACTTTGTTGTTGGTTTACCTCATACTTCTCATAGGTTTGATTCATATGGTGATTGTTTGATAGGCTGACTAAGTCAGGCACATTTCTGCCGTTCAGACTGTCTTAATGGGCGGGCAGAGAGTTTAGCTCAGATCTACCTTCGTGAGATTGTTTGGTTGCACAGGGTCCCAGCTTCTATTATTTCAGACCGCGGCACTCAGTTCACATCTCAGTTCTGGAGGGCTATTTCAGTGAGATTTGGGTACAGAGGTTCATCTTAGTACCGCTTTCCACCCTCAGACAGATGGCCAGTCCGAGAGGACCATTCAGATTCTGGAGGACATGCTTCGGGCCTGTGTTCTTGACTTTGGAGGTTCTTGGGATCAGTTTGTTCCCTTGGTAGAGTTTGCTTATAATAACAGCTTCCATTCGAGTATTATCATGGCATATTTTGAGGCTTTGTATGGCAGGCATTGCAGATCACCGGTAGGTTGGTTTGATGGTTTTAGTTCTGGGCCACAGAGCACAGATTTGCTTCGAGATTCCTTAGACCGAGTCCGAGTGATTCAGGACAAACTTCGGGCAACTCAGAGCAGGCAGAAGAGTTATGCTGATCGTAGGCTTCGTGCCTTGGAGTTTAGTGTCAGTGACTTGGTGTTTCTCCGTGTATCGCCCATGAAGTGCGTGATGAGATTTGGTAGGCGGGGCAAGCTTAGCCCCAGGTAAATTGGGCCGTTTGAGATTCTTCAGAGGGTGGGTAGCGTTGCCTATCAGCTAGCCTTGCCTCCGATGTTTTCATCTATACATCCTGTATTCCATGTTTTGATATTGCGTCGGTATGTCTCAGATGAGTCTCATGTGTTGCAGTGGGATTCAGTTCAGTTGGATGAGGGTTTAGCCTTTGTTGAGGAGCCGGCAGCTATTTTGGCCAGAGATGTCAGGAGATTGAGGTCTCGAGAGATCCCGGTTGTTAAGGTTCAGTGGAGGCTCTGTCCAGTCGAGGAGGCTACCTGGGAGACCAAGAGAGATATGCAGGATCAGTATCCGCAGCTATTTTAGCCTTCAGGTACCCCCTTAACCTTGACTTTCGAGGACGAAAGTCCTTTTTAGTAGTGGATGATGTAATGACCCTTCCGGTTATTTCCACGTATATGTTTTCCTTGAACCGTTAGAGCTTGTTTGTAGCGGCCCCAAGTCACTTAAGGCTCGTCAAGACTGGTATTTCAGTGTCGGGTCCATTTGTTTGGTCGCATTATAAGTTTTGAAGTCAAGCAAGTCGGCAAAAGTTATCGTAAGATCTTTAATAAATTTTCTGAACTTTGGGTAAAATATCTTGGAGCTTTTCTCTCAATATATAAAGAGTTAGAAGTACCCCAAAATACCAAATCGAAGGTCTACGAGTTTAGTTTCCAATGCACAAAACCTCACGTCCAACTGATCGCGGAGTAGAAAGTTATGACTGTTTTACCGCGGACTGTCTGGCAGAAACGGGTTGCAAACCGGGTCGCGAACCGGGTCGGGTTAAACTCGATTTAAGCCTCAACTTCACGTTTTAAAATGTCATTTCAGTTCTAAAACAGTGAGAAAACATAAGGGAGGGTTCCAAGAGAGTTCTTGAGTATCAAAATCGTGCGGTGGTGAGTTGCGAACTTAAGTTTGAGAATTTTATTAGCATCGCGCGTATATTTGAAAATATTTTATTTAAAAGTTGAATTTGGTAAAAAGTTATATTATTATTACCTTTTCAAAACATTTTAAAGGTTTATGAAAAATATTTTTGTTACGATATAATTGTATATGTATTTATTTTATAAGGTTTTTATACATTGTAATATTTTAACGGAGATAGTAAATTTAGTTATGTTAAAAATTATTATTATAATATAGTAGGTTTTATTTGAAATAATTTTTTATTAATTATGGTATATTCAAAAAGCTATATTTATTTTACCACGAACTTATGCAATACCCGAGTAGGTACATATTGGGAAAGAAATATGTTGGGTGTCACCTCCACCTCACACGTGGAGGTGGAGGGAGTGTCCAGCAAAGTTAATGTAAGTGGTGGCATCACTGGAAGGTTAGTCATTCTATTAATTTATAAAGTGCCCCTTATGATCTTTACTTTTCAATTACAAATTGGTAATGAAAACAGAGACCAATTCATTCATTATTTCAATTACTATGCGTGTGATGATATATAGATAGGTACTCCACCTTGTTCTTTCATTCTTGGTTTCCAAGTCAAGCAAATTTATTCGATCAATTTTGCTGTTAATCCACGCTAAAGAAACGTTCTTGCGGGAAATTATTTTCGCGTTGGGTTTGATTTTTGGTTCGGAGTTTCTTGGAGCAATTCGGGTTTGAACATCGTTGTTCTAGCAGCTTGTTATCGGACGACAGGTAGGTTATGGTTTATTTCCCCTAGGCTCCGCATATATAGGATAAAATTGTATTAATGGGCATCCTTGGGTTGGTTTATTAGGTTGGTACCACAGACCTTGACCGCTTTATTCATGTCCGCCTACTTTTGTTCCTCCGTTACTTGTAGTATTTGCCGATATATTTTATTTACCCTTGTGGTCCTGTGAAGCCTTGTTGACTCTGGAACATAGAAGGTGGGATTTTGGGAATGTCCGCGAGTCCCGGACATAGAATTATCCTTCTAGGCTGGTTATGCTTGCTGAGTAGCTGTGGGCCTGTGCAGGGTCGATAGGTTGATTGTGAGCTGCTGGACAGCTATTGTGTGTGATCATACCATTTCCATGCAAATAAAGAGGTTTTATCCATGTTTTACTATGGTTTTGGCTTCGGGCCTACTGGCACTATTTTCTTAACCTTGCATGGCCCCGGGGGCCTGTTTTTGATGAAATGATTTGGAAATGGTTTGATTTAACTTGTAATATTCTTGGGTAAAAGAAAGTAAAATTATGTTTTAAAACACCAGTTTTACGATTAACGCTAGACTCGGCAGGGCAGGGGTGCTAGTTGAGTTTTCTTGCTATTTGAGATGATTTTTAGTCTCGGTTGGACCGAGCACCTGAGATGACTTTTTACTGTTTAGACCCGGTCATTCCCGGGCACCCTTGGAGGGGTTTTTGAGATATTTTCCTACTACTTTAGTCCTGGACAGGGTCTGGGCATGCATATTCGAGACTGGGTCTCTATCTTGAACCCGGACTGCTTCCGCGACTTGCTTCCGGACGACATGTTTTGATACTGAGTTTTAGTATGGGGTCTGGGACCTCCATGGACCTTGCCATCCGGGCCAGGGGCTATGGGCTGCGTGTGCCGGAGGAAGGGTATACGGTGGAGTAGAGGTATACGGGCAGTGTCCTTCCATGGAACCTACCTGCTGGGCCGGATCGGCACCGGAGGGGGTACATATAGAGATACCATTTCACTTGAGATCTTCATGCATCATATCATTCATCATTTGAGGCTCCACCCTTGTTTGTTGTTTGTTAATTGTACGCTCCGGTAGTATGGGATACCGGAGGGTTTGTTTTCACTTGTTTGTGTTCCTCGGTTGTATGGGCGGCCGGGGAACTGTGGTAGCTTTGCTATTTACTTACAGAATTGTTCGCCTGTTACGGATTTTTTTTTTTTTTTTTTGTTTTTTTTTTTAAAAGTATGATTGGGTTCTGCTAGAAGCTGTTAGTTTCTGGATTGAGATTGATATGATTAGTTGAGTTTGATTCATGTCTCTGAGCATGCCTATCATTACTCTTTTCCTCTTCTTATACTTGAGGTTACCAGTATATTGTCTATTTCATAAACTTATTATGTATACACTGTTATTGCAAGGACCCCAGGTGCGTTACTTCTTACTTTCACCTGTCCTATGGTGTGTATATTCTGCTTACTGGCCTTATATGTGGTTTTGTTGATTTCCCTCTGGGCTAGTTCCTGTGTACCTTTCATTGATTTCGGTGACTGCTTGCTTCTATTCTGTCTGTTACTACACTTTTATCTTATATGTGCCCAGTCGGCCTATG